>JAHHUM010002940.1:477583-500545 GCA_036173005.1 Crenichthys baileyi | reverse complement strand
AAGTCAAAATTTTTTCAGTTGGGCCACCAAATCCAAAAGCGACTCTACTGGTAAAAAACCAGTTGCTGAGTTCCTCAGTGTTATTTTCTATAGCCTCTGGATGGTACAGTTCTGTTAAAAACAGAAGAAAATTGACCAGCAGTAGAAGGGTTTTAAGAACACGACAAAACGAGCTGCAACGCATGCCTTAGCTTTAGCACGGACAGTGTTATCTCAAATAAAACAGGCATATGATCTGAAAATAATGGGTCACCAATCACTAAATTAGAAACTGGTAGACCAAAAAGATAAAAACAAATCAAGGGTGTGCCCATGCTCATGAGTAGCCCCAGTCACAGACTGCACAAGATTAAAAAATCAATAACATAAAAAAAAAGTGAGCCATAGTGAAGTGGGACAAAAACATGAATATTAAAAAATCTCCAACAATGAGAACTCGGTCATACCTTGGGATTTTAAGCCAAGAAATCAGAAAAGTCATTCATAAAGTTTTTGTTGTACTTCGGTGGCCGATAGACCACCGCACACAGCACAGTGTGAGAGCAGCCAAGTTCAAATAGGCTAAGCTCAAAGCTACTAAATGAGGCTAGAGGCAACTGCTTACAAGTAAAAGAACTTTTAAAAAAACAGTCACTATTCCTCCACCAGAGCCCGACATCCTGGGAGAATTAAAATAGCCAAAGGTCTGCGGTACAAGTTCATTAAAAATGCTGGAGTCACCAGAACCACTTACCCATGATTCTGTTATGAATAAAACATCGTATCCTTGAGAGGAAAAGAAAACTATAGTTTATGAGTTGGACCAGTTCTAATATGGTCCAGAGGCAAAGAAAGCACTGAAATGTCCTTTTAAGGAACTTTCACAAAGCAAATAAAGCTTTCATAAATCTAAAACTGGGTTTGATTCTGCTATAAGTGTAGAACAATCTACAGGGGTTGGACAATGAAACTGAAACACTTGGTTTTAGACCACAATAATTTATTAGTATGGTGTAGGGCCTCCTTTTGCGGCCAATGCAGCATCAATTCGTCTTGGGAATGACATATACAAGTCCTGCACAGTGGTCAGATGGATTTTATGCCATTCTTCTTGCAGGATAGTTGCCAGGTCACTACGTGATACTGGTGGAGGAAAATGTTTCCTGACTCGCTTTCCAAAAACACCCCAAAGTGGCTCAATAATATTAGATCTGGGGACTGTGCAGGGCCCGGGAGATGTTCAACTTCACTTTCATGTTCATCAAACCAATCTTTCACCAGCCTTGCTGTGTGTATTGGTGTTTTCTCCTGATACCCGGCACCGCCTTCAGGATACAATGTTTTTAACCATTGGATGCACATGGTCCTCAAAAATGGTTCGGTAGTCCTTGGCAGTGACGCGCTCATCTAGCACAAGTATTGGGCCAAGGAAATGCCATGAATATGGCAGCCCAAACCATCACTGATCCACCCCATGCCTTCACTCTGGGCATGCAACAGTCTGGGTGGTACGTTTTTGGGGCTTTTTCCCACCTAACTCTCCCGGATGTGGGAAAACAGTAAAGGGGGACTCATCAGAGAACAATACATGTTTCACATTGTCCCCCAGCCCAAGATTTGCGCTCCTTGCACCATTGAAAAACCGACATTTGGGTTTGCATGAGTGACCAAAAAGGTTTTGGCTATAGCAGCCCAGCCTTATATTTCACCCTGTGGAGCTCCCGATGGACAGTTTTGGTGGAAAAAAGGAGAGTTGAGGTCCAATTTAATTCTGCCGTGATTTGGGCAGCCGTGGTTTTATGTTTTTTTTGGATATAATCCGGGTTAGCACCCGAAAATCCTTTCAGACAGCTTCCTCTTGCATCCACAGTTAATCCTGTTTGGTTTGGTGGTTCGTCCTTCTTGGGTTGAAAGGCCTGACATTACCCTGGATACCGTGGCTCTTGATACATCACAAAAAAATTGCTGTCTTGGTCACAGATGCGCCAGCAAGACGTGCACCAACAATTTGTCTTTTTTTGAACTCTGGTTTTCCCCCATAATGTTTGTGTGCATTTCAAATTTTTTTTGAGCAAAAACTATGCTCTTACCCAGCTAATTGAACCTTCACACTCTGCTCTTACTGGTGCAATGTGGAATCATTGAAGACTGGCTACCAGGGGGGCCCAAAAATTTAGCCATGAAAACCTCCACACAAAAAATGACAGGTGTTTTCAGTTTCTTTTGTAACCCCTGTAGTGCTACACTATGTAATAGTGATATGCTTCCCCCTTTCTCTGCCTGCTCCAGAAACCGCTTTTCCCTAAGCTCCCCGTTTGCTTGCATTCTTTTACTCCTAACTTTTTATCTCTTAGCCAAAAATTACAGAAAATATTGGACTAAAACCTACTTTATTCCAGCGACTCCCAAGGATTATTATTATTTTTTTTTTTTTTCTAAAGAAATTTTGATGTTTTTAATGATCGAACTCGAAAAAAGGGGACAAGTTTGACGCCAGCTTATCAGCACAAAATGCCCCCCTTTCACCACATAGGACTTTTTGACAAAACTTTTACAGAAATTGGCTGTTTTGGGGATGAAAATCCCCACCCTTTTTTTAATGAGTGAAAATGTGGAGGTGAATATGGGGAAACGGGATGATTCAACTCTGCCTGTAATCCCAAACAGTGACAGCCAGCTCAACGACTCAGCCAGCAATCAGAACACTGAGAATAAAACCTACCGGCAGACCCCCCTGGCATGTTTTAGGCGCATGCCCAAAAAATCAAGGTGGAAAAACTCACTGGAAAAGTTTTCAGCAATTAAATAAATTAGAATGGCCAGAATTACAGAGAAATGCCTCCGTTTCCCCGGGGAAAAAGGAGACTTCGACAGCGTGCTGCTGTCACAAACAACTGATAGGAGGGGGACAGCTAGAAATAATGGGAATTCCCCTCCAAAACAGATTTGCCCCGCTACAGAATGACAACCAGGAAAAATGATCCATCTTCTGAGAACAAAAAAAGGTTAGAGAACAATCTTCATTCTAAAACCAGTCTTCTCCTAAAAATGCCAGAGAAAAAGTGCCCCACCGGACCAAGAACCCTAATAGTGGGCAAACACAGCTTTGGATGGGATTAAAAACTTTTGCAACAAGAAAAACACAGAAGTTATTGAGTGGTACCAGTAACATGGTGTCCGATATCTCAGAGAAATATTTTTTCAATCACAGAAAACCCCCGTCTCTAGAAAAAAACCTTTTTAACACTGTGGAGCCATGGATGACGGGGTAAAAAAAAAATCGGAAGTATTGAAGGAGGATTTCACTCGTCTTCTGAATATTAATTTTGGAGGTCTCAATTTTCAAGGTGTTTCTCAGCGGACCCCTTTGCACCGATTTTCTTGGGGGAGAGATTTTTTTTTAGACTTTTTGGTGATTCATAAATGGTTTTAAAAAAAAACATGTGTTACCACACCTGTGAACTTCATCGACAACCTTTTAAATTTTTTTTTGGAAAAAAAAACAACTCTTCAAGCAAGATGGTTTCTGCTTGAACAAGCCCGGGGCAGACGTCTCACATCTAATCTTTTCTATCAGTAAACAATCCACCAGCAACTTTTGGACCTTCAGCAAGAAAAAACAATAATAATGCTGCCTCCAAAAGCCCCCCAACCCAAAAACAACCGCCATTTTTGGCTGAGAAATAGAGGTCATCACAAAAAAGGTATCCCCGTCGAAATCCACAGGAGAAGTGGACCCCCCCGTTATACCCCACTCCCCCCAAACCAGACCCAGAACCAAAAAGAAACTCTCCCATCTCTCCACTGAGCCCGCTTTTTGCTTTACTGGATTCTGATAACATGAAAGGAGCTCTTAAGATCAGTAAAAAAAAATCAAACTTAAAAGCCATAAACTGTCAGGTACAACCAGACACAGAGTTTATATCAGCAACTAAGTCATATACACTGGCTTTATTGAACATTAGATCTCTGTCAGGAAAATCATTGTTAATCAATGACTTCATTACTGACAACGATCTTGATGTTATGTTTTTAACAGAAACATGGTTACATGAATTTAATGAAGCTCCCATTCTGATAAAGTCGACGCCTCCGAACTACAATTTTCTTTGTGAGAGCAGACAGCAAAAAAAAGGGGGGAGGGGGGTGGCCACTTTGTTTAAAGATTTACTAAAGTGTAAAAAAAGTATTTCTGGGCAAATTTGACTCTTTTTAAATATTGGCTCTCCAGGTAAAGAAGGGCCCCGGGCCGAACCATGTTCTTGAAAAATTTTTCAGCCCCCTAAGTCCAAAAAAAACTTTTTCAGTGATTTTGATGAGCGTTTTTTTTTCTGTGATAGTGTTTTATTTTTGACTGTTTAATTATTGTGGGAGACTTCAACATTCACAAAGGACAATCCTGAAGACAGAAGAGAACGCATCTTTAAGGACGGTGTCTGCTTTAAACCTTTAAACCAGATTTACTCTTCAACCTCCATTTTGCCTGTAACACTGTAGATGAGTGGTAGAAAATAATTTCATTCTAAAATTTTCAGACATCATTGATTCAATTGCTCCCCAAATTTAAGTGAAATTCGTTTTCTGGGAAAAAAAAACTTTCCGTGGAGCCGTGGTGCTCCACCAGTCAGAAGTAGAAACAGGGTGTCGAAAAGCTGAACGCAGGTGGCGAAAAAACTGGACTCCAGGTTTAAATAATTATCTATAAAAAAAGAAAATATACAGAAATAAAACCTACAACTGAAAAAATGCAAGGGGAATCTTTCTTTTTTGGATCATCAGCAAAACATAAAAAAATGCTCGTGCATTATTTGCCACGGTCAAGAGGCTAAAAACCCCCCCGTAACTTTTAGCATCTGAACTCCACTCTACCAGGGCCTGCAATGAAAAATTTGCTAAATTTTTTACTAAAAAAACCCCCCAAAAAATCAGAGGGGCAGTCAGCACATTCACATCAACTCCAGTACCAAAGTTGTCTCCAAAATAGAACCCGGTTTCGACAAAATTTCCCCAATTTCCCCAAAATAAACTACAAAAAATTGGGAAAAAAATGTACACCAACTAAGCTCTTTTTTCCTGCTGTCTCGATGTTTTACCAACAGATTTCCTTAAGAAAGCTTTGCCCAAAATAAAAATCTGATTTAGCACAAATAATAAAAGCTTCCCTTTTTAAAAGGGTTTTCCCCCCGGGCCTGAAAACAGCAATTATCCAAAAACCTCTATTGTAAAAAGGGGCAACTTGGGAAAAACCCGTAACTACAGAACTACAGGCCTATATCAAAACCCCGTCTTCATCAGTAAAAATTTTTGAAAAAGCTGTGTTTCAGCAGTCAAAACAAAATTCCCAACAATGACCAACCGCTTCGATGTCTTCCAGTCAGGCTTCCCCTGCTCACCACAGTACAGAGACTGCTCTTGTCAAGGGTTTTAATGACATCTGTATAAAATGCAGACTGTGGAAGAACCACAGTGCTGGTATTATTGGACCATTTTGGGGAAAATTCGACACTGTTGATCACTCCTTTTAATTTAGAGCGCCTGTAAAACGGGGCGGCCCTTTCTGGTAC
Organism: Crenichthys baileyi; assembly: GCA_036173005.1. Taxonomy (NCBI): domain Eukaryota; kingdom Metazoa; phylum Chordata; class Actinopteri; order Cyprinodontiformes; family Goodeidae; genus Crenichthys; species Crenichthys baileyi. The sequence goes on along the minus strand of JAHHUM010002940.1, from coordinate 495,002 downwards.
AGCACATCAATTGGTTTTAAAAACTACTTGAAGGACAGGGAAATTTTTGTGTCAGTAGGTAAAATTTACATCAGAGATCACAAAAAAACCCTGTGGCGTTCCCAAGGGTCCATCTTAGGACCCCCCTTTTTTCAAATTTTACCGGCTCCCCCTAACTCAGATTTTTAATAAAAACCAAAGTAAGTTATCATAAAAAATATGGGAGACAAAACACAGCTATACGTTTTTTATGTCAACCCGGTGAGTATGAACCCATTGAAGCGTGGGGGAAAATGCTTTTAGAAGAAATCAATGCATGGATGTGCCAAACTTTTCTTCAGCTGAATAAAACAAAACTGAAGTAATAATCTTTGGACCCAAAAGGGAAGAGCATTTAAAGGTTACCACACAGCTTCAGTTAATACAGCTAGAAACCACCAGTCAGGCTCGAAACCTGGGTGTAGTGATAGACTTAGACCTGAACCTTCAGAGGCACAAAAAGACAGTAACAAGGTTGGCTTTCTATCACCTAAAGAACATCTACAGGATTAAAGGACTAATGTCTCAGCAGGACCTTAAAAAACTAATTCATGCATTCATCTTTAGTAGAATTGATTATTGCACGGTGTCTTCACAGGTCTGCCTAAAAAGTCGATCAGACAGCTGCAGTTGATCCAGAACGCTGCTGCCCGCGTCATCACTAGAACTAAGAAAGTGGAGCACATCACCCCGGTTCTAAAGTCCCTACGCTGACTCCCTGTAGCTCAGAGAATAGACTTTGAAATACTTCTGTTAGTCAATAAATCACTGAATGGCTTAGCACCAAAATACATTACAGACTTGTTGTCAGTGTATCAACCACCCAGTCCTCTCAGGTCTTCTGGCTCAAATCTACTCTGCATACCCAGAACCAGAACCAAACATGGAGAAGTAGCTTTTAGTTCTTATGCTCCACTAATCTGAAATAAACTCCCAGAAAACTGTAAAAGCGCCGAAAGTTGCTTTAAATCAAGATTAAAAACTCGTTTGTTTAGAGTGGCCTTTGAATGTGTTATCTAAACATTATTAGTTTTCAGTCCAATTTTCCTTTCACTTTCTTATCCATCATTCTATTCTCTTTTTTTTTATTACCTCTGTTGTTTGATTTTCTGTATCATTGTAATGTTTTTCCTTATGTACGGAGCCTTGAGTGCCTTGTTGCTGAAAAGCGCTATATAAATAAACTTCACTTGACTTGACTTGACTTATGTGAACTGAATTCACATGAAATGTAACTCCAATAGGGAAGAAATAAGCATAAATAATAAAACTACATCAAATACCAGCTACTGCCCCCTAGTTATTTCTAAATATTAAACATATTTAAAATGTACATGTAAAACAATTTTAAATAATAAAAAAATGGCATTTAGTAAATATCAAAGCTGAATTTAAGGCTTTAAATGCTTCTATGCTCAACAGATGATCAAGACTATTTTGTGTGCCTGAAGCAGAGAACTTTGGGAATCAATGCTTATATAATCCCAACTTAATTAACCTTGTGATGCAGCATTGTATATTGTCGTAAGCCAAACCGAGCCATACTATACATTTTTGCCGTGTTTTAACTTTATAATATTGTTGATACACCTTTATGTTGACAGTGTTACACATTTGTGTGATTATTAGTTAGGTCATTCGATCATGTGATCGAAGGCCAATCAAAAATTTTTTTGCTTTTGTTTCGTTTTTTTTCTTATGTTAAAAATAAAAGATGAGGCCATTAGATGGTTCCATGCCTGTTTTACAAGGAACAGCTGCTTCTCTAAATCATTGCCAATACATTTCCTTCTTCGAGATGTGATAAACATCTGCATGTTTCAAAACAGCAAAAATGTCCAAATTCCTGCTTTTATACATGGGGTCACACTTGCTGATGATCCATAACTAGTTGTATTTAAAGAGCAATAATATAAGTAAAGTCTTGTTTTTAAAGATTAGGTAAATACATTTCTGCAAGAAACACTGGACACAGTTTCTTGTGTGCACCATTTATTAACATATTAATGTCCTTTATTTACTGTATTTAAATCTTAAAATCTCAAGAAACCAAATTAAATCTCAAGAAAAAAAAGGTATCATAAATTCAAATTAACAAATATTCAAAACACAAATCTTTTAATTCAAAATAAATCATCCAACAGATGTGTTTGTCATTCCATCAAACTGAGCTGTGCATTTAAACTTTAAATGTGTGTGCATGACTATTTAAAGCCATGTTTGTGTCCTCTGAAATAAAAACATCACATGTTGAAGAAAAAAATAGCACTTCAAGTACCATCTGGTGCTGAACCAGTCAATAAATGAACATAAGAATCCACTTCAGTCATAAACAAGAAAAAGTCATAGGTAGTGAGGTGTTATTTGTTATGCCTTCATGGAAGGTGAGCTGGGTACTCCGAACTGCTGAAGCCAAACAAGCAGGTGGCATGAATGCATAAAGAGGTCAATGCAGTCTACAGTTAAAAAAATACCAACAACAGTAGTATGAAGTGGGGCATTACCACTGAGATGTTCTTATGTTTTGGGGAGACTGATGCAGTGCTGCAATATATACACAAAATAAATTAATGGACTTGGATTTCAAATTGACTTGAAGGAAAATAACATTACTATAAGACTTAGAAAATAAAAGAAAGAAAACATAATGGATTTATTAAAAGAAAAAGATAATTTTTCAGATTTGTTTGCTAAATCTTGGATAAAAATGCAAAAATGTGTGCAAAGCATGCAAAAAACCATAACTGTGAAAATGTGCTAAAAGAACAGGTTTTCATCGATACATGTGGCAAGTATCAACATGACACATATTGCAGTGTTTTACTTTGGCAGCAACAGTGTTTACCACAAAAGTCCTCACTGGTTTAGGTAAAGTTTTTTTTTGATAACTTTACAAGCAGACAGCACACGCAGCTTTAAAGGTTTCTTCTTTCCAGGTTAGACCTACGCAGTGTGCAGGTATGCAAAGGTAAAGATGTGAGGCAGAGCATAATAATCCAGTGGCTATACAGGTACAGCAGTATTGGTCCAGTGTTGGGCCCCAGGGCCATACAGTGTCACAAGGCAAACCGAGGGCCTGGTTGTTTCTGAAAGGAAAACAAAATAAATATGGGTGAGAAGGATTTTTTTTTTTTATTACATGAAAGATCCAAATTATGTCAGAGGAAATAATCTCACATGTTTAGCTCTCTGGGGGTGGAGCATGTGAGGAGTGGCACTTGTTTTTCTGCAATAAGAATGTCCACAAAAAAACTTTTAATTTGTCCAACTTCAGTTGAAATTAGTTTCATAGCATACATTCACAAAGCTAATTCTTTAGCTGTTTTGCTATAACCACACTGAAAATATGAACAAACCAATACAATTAAAGTATTGGTTTCAAGTAGCAATGTAATGGCAGCATTCAGTTAGATATGAATCCCATGGTGGTCCTAAATTATGAAAAAGCTTTAAGGAAATAAATGTGTAGAATGCAAAAGTGCCCACTCTAAAGAAGGTTTTCAACAGAGTAAACTGCAAAGCACTCAACCTGTTTTTTAAAGCATTTCTGTTCAGAAGTTTACATCAACTCATCATGGGCATGACTTTGAGGGTTTTAAAGATTTATTTGAACCATTCTTTTTTCAGAGTTAAATTATTACACAATATACAACTTTAATTAATTATTTTTAAAATTATGGACTGGTTGCTCAAGTTGGACTTTACTGTGGAATCCACAAAGGGTTAAAACAATACATACACTCTCAAGTATATAGCCTTAACCAAAAGCTTTTATTTTATTATTTTAAGTGGTGCTGGAGGTTCAAATATCTTTTAATTAAAAATTAACTTAAGGCCAAGGTAGATACACTTTTAATCAGTGATCTTGACAGACTTTGATTGGTAGTTTCTCTTTGTTAGCAATAAAATGATTTGTTTGACAGCCCTCAAAGAATGCAACGACTGAGAGCTAAAAAAAAAGTCCAAGCAACTCTGTGAAGATCTTAGCAGGAGAATCATGGAGTCACAAAGTTTAGGAAAGTCTTTATAAACAACTGAAGATTTCAAGATCATAATTTAAAAAAATAAATGTATGTACAAGTTATTGAACTGTATCATTACTTTGCCATGGCCTAGAAGAAGAAGCACATACTCCAAAATAGACACTATGTTCAGAGAAGCCATAGTGATGCTTTCAAACCTAAGAACATTGCACCTTTCAAGCATGGTGGTTGTAGCTTCATGCTGTGGAGATTATTTTCTGCGAGTAGCAATGATGCATTGCAAGGGGATAAAATCAACAGCTAGATGGTTGAAATCTGCAAACAGGTATTCTATGACAATGATCCCAAACACACATTAAAGACGCTTTTTGGATGGATTAAGTAATCTACTGTCAAACATCTGGAATGGCCTTCCCAAATCCCCAACTCCAACTTTAACTGCTTCTTTAAATTTGTGGATTATGCTTTGAAGCAACTAGGGTACTAAACGTGTTTGCATATTTATTTGAACAGCTGAGACAGAGTTTTGATGCCATTTTGTGGAGTTTGTGTTCTTTCTGATTCAACTGCTTGTAGTTTTAACTGTGTTTGATGTTAATAGAAATGATTTAAAACAGCTTTTAGCCAAGATTGTAACATTTCTGTGGATACCACACGTTTATGTTTAACTACGGGAATTTACAGTAATGAACGTAGAAAAAAAGTTTAATTCTTCCTCCAGTGCTGGGGTTGGAGGATAAATGGAACTTAACCCATTCCAAACCACTAGAACTGCCTGAAACATCAGCTTTTTTTGTCCATACTTTAATAGATTTGTAGTTCTGTAACTAGTCTAGAATTTATCATAGATTTACAAAAGAAATAAGCTCCCATGCGCACTCCCTCATGCTTGATTGATTAACTAACTATAGCCTTCAAAAAGGAAACCTTTTGTACCTTCTGATGTAGTCGGTAGTGCAAATTTCGGTCGGACAGCCAGGCATGTCTGAGGGACTCTGTTGCGCTCATCCTCCAACTCTTGCTCTTCACCAGCAGACGGGTGATAAAGTCTTTCGCCTCATCGGAAATGTCTCCAAACTCGTCCTCTTCGAAGTTCCATTGACAAGCCAGAATGTTGTTGAGGGTCTCATTGTCGTCGTCCCCCAGAAACGGAGACAAGCCACTAAGCCTGGACAAACAGGAAACAGAGTTTTGGGAAATTATTTCTTGCAGTGCCACAAGTTCCTCTGATTTCCTGCCTCTGATTTATTATTTTTTCTAGAGGCCAGCCTGCGATGTTGCAAGTTCTAAATTCAGATGACTGAGCATCCCTGACTTACAGCATGTACATGATGACTCCAAGACTCCACATGTCCGTTGGGAATGAAACAAATTCGTAATTGATTACTTCAGGGGCAAGGAATTCAGGCGTTCCAAAGTTGACCCTCAGCTTCTCTCTGGGTTTATACCTTTCAGAGACAAAAAAATTAACCAGTGAAATACGTGCAAATGTTGAAACAAAGCTTACAACAGGTTAGATGGCTTTATATTTCTACCTCCTTGCCAGGCCAAAGTCAATGATTTTGATCTTGTTTGTAGCTCTGCTGACACAAAGAATGTTTTCTGGCTGAAAAGAACAGTTTTTAGAGTATGAAAAACAAGCAAAAGATAAAAGTATTAATATAACATTAATACCTAAACCAGTTTACCTTGAGATCAAGGTGCAGGATGTAATTTTTGTGCATGTACTGCAGCCCTTCACAGATCTGACGGATGAACAGCACCGTGTCCAGCTCGGTCAGGTTGTAGTTCTCATCAATGATGCGATCAAACAGCTCTCCTCCTTCCACGCTGCAGCACAGAGACACAACCACAGTTACAGCCATGTCGCTCTTTCATTAAAGGCACTCAAACAGACACCCCACAAAAACGTACTATTCCATAACCAGGATGATGTCATTCCGTGACTCAAAGGCAGCGTAGAGCTGGATGAGGTTGGCGTGGTTCAGCTGGTTCATCACCTGGATCTCGTTCCTCACCACCTCCTGAGAGACAAACAAATTTAACAAAGCAATGTTTACCTTAATAAATTAAATCTCATATTCACAGGAGTTTGTTGGCAAGATTATTTATAGCTTCAAAAGGTAATAATCATAATAAGGTAATAAAAGGTAATAATAATCATAATATAGGCCTACTTATTTTGCTACATTCCTGGCATATCTAGACACATTCTAGAAATGAGGCGTATCTCAGAAACATCATGTCCTGTTACCTCTATGAAGTATGTGTGTCTTTTATTATTGACCCCTGTTTTGCATAAATTGGTTTAAAGTCTTTAAAAAAATGATATATAATGTCTTAAGAAATAAATCACTATTGCCATGGTGTCAGACTGGTTTTGTTTCATTTTCCATACTTAATCACCTGACCATCTTGGGCTGAATGTTCAATCCTCTGAACACAGTCTATGAGTTCCCCCTAGTGTTCAAATGACTGTAAACTAATTTATTATTATTAAAGCGGTCCGACAGCTCTTCCTGTTCTAGTGTTTGACATGTTGAGGTGAGTGAATCTTCATCAGTGTAGACAGAGCGTCTGCATAGCATAGCTCTTGACTAATTAATGCTGTTAATGTGTCATTGCTGTGACATTTGAGTAGTACTTGTGTGTATTCACAGCAGTGGCACAAAGTAAAGTGTATGTTGTGTCTCTTATGTCGCAACACTCATTACACAGAGTTTTGTTGACATGTCCAAAATATTCATGGCAGCCTGGGTTAGCTGAAGATCAGTTTTCCAATGCTACAGTATCAGATGTGTAGAAACGTGAAGGTGGAGAACAATTTAATTATATATCGAGCAGAATATCTTTGTGTGGCACTGAAACACCAGTCAAACAGAAGAAGTTAAAATGTTAAAATCTTTTTTTTAATTGTGCTTTGGTTTATAAAAGCACTGAATATTATGACAAAAAATAATGTATAGCAAATTTGAGCTTTTTAGGGCAGTTACAACCAGCATTTGCAATTATATCTGATGTTACATAATATATTAAATCATCATTTCCAGATTGGTAAGAAATACAATGATTACTAACATGGGGGGAATAATCATTAGAGAAACACAAACAACTTCAGTAAAGTCCTAAGTAGCTTTCAGGATAAAACCATTTTTTCATGATATAAGTCCTCAAAACCTCATACCAAGTAAAGGAAACAAGCATTGTGCATATTTGTGTTTAGTGACATTTAAAACATAAACAATCAACCTAAAAAAACATCCAGTAGAACCGCATTTATAGACAGAGGGGACCAAAAAAGAACAATATTGCTGTTATTAATTTGATTGCTCAGATATAATCTGGGAATTGTGGAACAGCGAGAGTCTTTGTCTAAATTACCTTACAGTTGCTACAAAGTGACACTTTCTGTCTGATGCTAATTGTTATTTCAAAATCCCATACTTTTTAAAATTTAAATGATCAGATTTAATCTGCCATACTAAACATACAAGTTTCGGATAAATTTACAAAGGTATTTTGAGGAAATTAAACTCAATGTTGAACTGAAAGTTAGATGGGAAAAAAGAAAATATAGTAAGCATGCCTATCTTTTTTCTGAAGGAAATTTATAAAAGAATTTATAGATAATATTCTGAAAATGCAAATACATTTCATATTGTGTTGTCTTTTTTCATTTTTATCCAGGTTTGGAAAATAAAGTCATTAAACTCCATACTAATCAGAGGTTTAGTTAGAGTGGTTAGCATGGCCACACAGCTATTCTTGCTTTACATGTTTACATTAACAAGTAAACATTAAATATGGGGGAGACATTCCTCTACATAATATGTATTTTATTATTTTTGTGTGATTTGAAAAACAACTCTGAGTCACCGTTGATGACTGTATATTCTGTACCATATTCAGCATTAATGGGCTGATCATTACTGCACCTTCTCTTTTTGGCTCTTTGCTTTGATGATTTTAGCAGCGAGAGTCAGCCCAGATGAGTTCTCCTGGCACTTGTAGACTTGTCCGAAGCGTCCCCTAATAAAAGAAAACATGCAGATTCAAATATAACATAAATAGATAGACACATAATATAATGAGATTAAAAGTGGAAGACGGTTCTTTAGGAAAATTTGATTTCTTTGCAATATGTTAAAAATGTTATTTCTGAAGCAATCCAAATTTTTTCCTTCTTCCATTGTTTTTGATGAAATTATTTGTTGTTTATTGTTTTGTTTCATCATACAATACTGTTGCAAAAAGCAGCCAGCGGCCACATAAAAACATTGCAAGGTCTTCAGAAAGGCTGGAAAACTTGTGATTAAGACCACTTTAGAAGATCTGAAGAATATTAGGCAGGAAAATACAAACAAATGAGGGATATCTTAGTGCTTATGCATAGTATGTTGGCACAGTTTCTAACGTTCAGGCTGGGCCTTTGTTATTTCAGTTTTTGAGGTTTTAAATCACAAAAGTCATCAGAAGAAATCAAAATACACACATTTGAAATGCTAATTTGTTGTGTCTCCAATTCACATATATGCATTGCATCTATTGCTTTAAAATTGGATTTACATTTAAATAGTTAAGCCAAAAATTGTAGGGATGCGTTGTTGTGCATAGAAGTAATCTTCACTTTGAGAGGCTAGATTTAGCACCCGTCCACTACATTAGAAAGGCATGCTATTAGGCAAGTGACCCCTGGGGGGCAGAATTATTTCCCCTTTAGAGGGCAGCACAAATGTCTTGAAAAGAAAGTGACAGACATCCCTTCACAGGCTGGTAAATCCTCTGTTATTTCATTACAGTGGATCAAAGCATCTAAATGCCTTGGGGGAAGGAAAACAACTATAGAATAACTTTTCATTAATGAGAGATGACCATTTTGTGCTCGTCACTCACCCGCCCAGAACTTCATCCCTGTTTATAGTGTAATAGGTGGCTATCTGATGGGGTTTGGGAGTCACAATGCGGTGATCGAAAGGAGCGGTCGGAGGAGGGCCTGCATCTGGTCAAGACAAGAGGAAGAAAAAACAAAAAGTGAAGAAATGTGAAGTTGTTTTGTACTAAATGTCAAAGTTGGAGTAAAGCCAGAGGAAGAGGTCTTAGTGCCTAGAAACATGGATGAAAATAGCAGCATGCATGTGAGTCATTATCTGCCCTATAAGCTGCATGACCAATGTGTTCTGGAGGCTCAAGCAGGCATGGCGTTATGGCATGAAATCTGCTTCAAAACCTCAGGAATGTTGGGTCAAATGTTACAAACTAACATGACAACTTGTGTCTTCATGGAATAAACTACACATAAAACTGGCTAAGAAGCAGAGGATTCTCTCAGTCACAGATGTGTCTTCCAAGGATAACAAATTTTGCTTTGCTTTTTATTGAGTTTTTTTTATTTTTTAGTCTCATATTTCTTAAATAGTATTTGAGTATCAAACTAATTATATGAACAGAAGCAAATGCAGTTGATACAATGTACAGGGCATTTTCAAAACATTCAAATTTCTTCAAATTATAACCACTAACATGTATGTATTTTACTGGGATTGTATGTGATAGCCTAACACAAGGAGGTAGATACTTGTGAAATTGAAGGATTAAGACACAGGGTTTTCAAAAATGTTTTATGTGGCATCCTTTTGTGTTTGCCCCATTTACACCTGGTACTAACATATGTTGAGTAAGCTGAACATGTCCACACAGCAGACAGGTTTATCTGATCAAATCAATTAAAAATCAATTATATTATTATCTGGAATATTCCATGAAGATCTGTTTTTTTATCAAAGGTTTACTTGTTGGGATCCTTTCACTTTTTACTACTGTATCTTCCTTCACAAGTCAAAATTATAGTGAACAGCTGAGTGGGTAGAAATAATTGTTGTCACGTTAAAAGCTCTCCCACCAGAGCTCTGAATCTCTGCAGCTCCTCTGCAATTACCAGTTTAAGTGGATCATCATGTCCAGGTTTGCAAAAAATGCTACATTTATATAATGGCATCAAACAGCCCTTAATTTGTACAGTCATGCCTGCTAAATTCTCACCAATTACAAATTCCTTCACTGCAAATTCTCCACCTTCTTTAGCTTCCGGCTTTGCTTCTTCAGATTTTGACCCATCCACTAACTGCCCGCCAGCATTTTCCACTACGTGGTCCTCCACCCGACTCTTTTTCAGGTCATCCTTTAGCAGGTCTTCTTCTGTGACATGACGTTTGCCTGCAGTGGCCCCATCTCCAGCATCCTCAGAGCTTTATAAAACAAAGCAGAGAACAATGTGGGATTTGTGTTATGGTTTTAGTCATTTTTTTTATCTTAGTGGTTTTTGTTAACATTCTTTGGCATCAAAAGATTGAAATAATTTCAGCCACAGCAAAAACGTGAATAAAGTAGTTGGGAATACCTTTCCTGGGACGCGTTGCTCATGTATGAAATAGCTTTTTCTAAATCTGAAGACTCTTCTGATTCTCCTTCAAGTCTTTTCTTAACATCATTCTCCACTTTTCTGCCCTTTTCTTCACTATCATCTTCTGTCTGTTGCTCCTCTTCCTCTGCTTCTGTGTCATCAAGGAAATCCCCCTCATCTTCCTCTTTCTTGCTTTCCTTATTTCCCTTCCTTCCCTCCTCAGTTTGGCTTGCAGGAGCAGGTGACCCTTTGAGGATCAGCTCGGCCAGCTCCTCTCCTCTTTTTACCCCGCTTCCCGCATCTTCCCGACTCTGGACGTCTGCTTCTGGATTTACATGGGAGTGCTCGGTGTTCTCCCTGTTGAGCTTTTCAACCTGCTCCTTCAGAGCCGACTCACTCAGAGAGGGGCTATCTAAAGTAGCAAAAATTATCAAAAGAAATGCTTTTATTTGTATGTTCAGTTTGAATCACTGGCAAACAAAATGTACTTTCTGAAAAGTTCACATTTCCAGATATTGATCGAGGTCATTATACATGGACCTCACAGTGAGTTTAAGGATCTCTCAGTGATAGTTCCAAGTTTTGCAGGTCATAGTTTGTCTTTAAAAACCCCTCTAAAGTTCTGAAATTAATATTTCTGTATTTTAAACTTGTGCTACTTCAATTTCTTAAGGAGGTTTGGGCATGGTCATTACTTTTGATCCATGAGGGCATCCTGTAAATTGGTTTTCCACTTATCAATGCTTTTTTTCATTCCTCTGACTCAGCTTCTGTGAATGCTCATCTTTTATTCACCTACATAGCTCTCAAATAGGCTTGAGAGATTGCAGATAAAGAAATTCAGCTTAATTTAGAGCAATGAAAAGCTATTCAACATATTTTGTCAAATATATGAATTGCTTGGATCTTGGTTTGGCCAGAAGTCTGTTCACAGCACATCAATGGAGATCATTCGTATGTTTTGCGTGCTACCGTACAGCAACATAGTTTTGATATTATCTATTTTTAGGCAATATAACTAACTTGTCTGAAGTAAAAATCTATTAATTAGATACTAGGGAGAGACTATAAATAGCAGTTTTACTTTATTCACCATACCTAGAATTGCTGAATTTTAGACCTGATTGTTGTCTAGCAACAATTTTCAGGAAACCGGAAATATTCGAGTTTTAGCAGTAAAATGTCCCTTTTAGTGTCTCAGAATGGAAAAAGAGGTGTCTAATATTGCCTTTTTTATTTTTGCTCAAATATTTTGTAGTTCTGAGGATTTGCTTCCCTAATTTTATAGAGCATGAATCTTTTATTTATAATCTGAATGAGGTAATTTTTTTACTCCCATATTTTGTGGTTTGTGTTAATAACAAATAAGTAAGATTGAATGCACTACTGTGCCTAGTAGGTATTCAACAGTTAAAAATCGTTTCCTGATAGTCTGGATTCAATAAAGGCGTGATTGTGGTGTTTATCTTTCTCTAGATAAAATCCTGTTGAACAGGTTTGCCAGTCTTGTTCTTCAACCCAAGCAGGATTTTGTTCCCATAAAAAAAACTGCCCTTATGTCAGGGCAGGCAAAAACTTGCATTCAAATTGCACAGGGATTTTTTTAATTGTATTTAACTTGTTCATTTTCAAATAAATTTTGGTATGAGAAAGCAAAAAACTGAAAAGATCTTTTGGTCTTACTTCGTAAACTGAAAAATCAGCCATCTGAAAATGGTTTTACCCTCTATTTCACATCTAGCAAGCCTGTTTAAGGATCTGATTGTTGGTCTTTGGTAAAAAAAAATCAATGAAGCCTCACAAGTTTTAACTAGGCATTTCTGTTAGTGATGGCTAAGCCTTACAGTCCTCACATGCCAATCAAAATATCTTAGGGTAAAAATCATTTGAGGTTATAAATTCAGGGGATTCATATTTTTCCACATAATGTATGGAAAACTAATATACAATTCATTTAGTTAGTTTGCAAAGATTACTATATCATCATCAAAATTAGTTCATAGATGTTGGTCCATAAATTCATAGACAAGAAAAATTTGACAGTAAAATGACCCAAAAATATAGGTTAAAATCTAAATAATTTACAATTAAAAAAGTAATTTTACTTTGAAACATTTTAACCAGTGCATCCTCAGTATGGATAGGTAGTGGGAGGACCACAAAGGACACGTGGGGAGTGGTGGCCTAGTGGTTACAGAGCAGGACATTTCATCCTGGCCACAAGTACCCTGGTTCGAATCCCTTAGCCTGCCACTTTGTGTCCCTGAGCAGGACCCTTAGCCCTTGAATGCACCACACAATGGCAGCCCACTGCTCCCTAAGGGATGGGTTAAATGCAGAGGACAAGTTCTCCATTGTGAGATCAATAAAGCCTTTATTATTATCAAGATTTTGCTTCAAGTTGACCTTTAAGTTTCAGGAAAGTTTAGGGGGTATTAATAACTTTTGCAGTTTTTACTTGTGTAGTCTTGCTTGAAAAAGCTAAATTATTCTCTAGATTTCCTTTCACGTTATATGCCTTTCAGCTAATCTTCTCTCAGCCTGTAGTTTAAGATGATATTAACAGGACCTCAGGTAATTTTGTGGTCAAGAGTTACATCAAGTTTAAGTTTACCTGATGAATCTTGAGGTTTCCATTTCTTCTGGGATTTCCCTCCTTTCACACTATGCTTGACTTTGTCCTTGTCATCTTTTGCCTTTATTTATGGAAAAAAGGAGGAGAAATAGTGTACCGTAAACATGTGTTACTACAATTTGAGTAAGGCATAAAGGTTCATGAAAGGAAGGTAATATCCATGATGACACAAGATTCAGATAGTACAGGTGTATGTTTCTGTTTGCATAACAGTGGGATGCCAAGACAGAGTGTTTGTTTTGTTGCTGTGGTGCCTTCATAACTCAAAGGTCATGTTCTGCACAGCAGATGCCTCCCCTTAAAGAAGAAAGGTCACATATTCAGCAGCAAACAACATGTCTCAATGAAAATCTTTCTCAATGCTATTTGTTGAATACAGATTCAAAACTTTTGGATGCAAGATATAGGCCATATGGTGCATAGAAGTCAGTTTACTGTACAGGAAAGAGCACCAGAACAACACACATGAGTGTGAACATCCTTCAGGAAGAAGAACTGTTTGGTAGGGTTCTTATCGTTTTACTCATACAGTATGACACACACTCCAGTACATTCTGTACTAGCATACCATCATCAGTTAATTTGTCACTCCAGTCACCCACTCAGAAGAGACCAGACAAGTTTTGTAATGACTGCATTCAGCTGCAGTTCAGCGTGCAATTGCTGATAAAAGCATGAGTGTCTGAGTGTGATAACAAGTCTGACTCCAATCATCTACACCCAAGGGGTAAAAAACACAATCTCTGCGCAAAGGAAAACTACTTAACATTACTGAGCACAACGTCTTCTTAGTAATGTTAGGAACAGCGGAGTTAAAACAAGAGTCACATTGAAACAATAAAGAGTTAAAGCCAGAATAAAACAGCTTAGATGCATTCCGGGTCCAATAATAAATGTCACTTGAAGCACTTTAGCGACAGTTTAAGCATTTATGCAAGTGTCACTCTGTTTCCCTGCACAGTACCTAGAAATCATTCAAGAAAACCAGTCAGTGCCATTTGTTTTCTCACCTTCCTGCTGGTTTTGTTTCCAGGCTGTTTGAATAAAAGCTCCACAAGCTTGGAGCTCTTCACCACCTCCCCAATGAAGCTGATCACCTGCTGGGTTCCCTCCACCAGCTTCTCCACCCCTTCCAGCCTGCGCCCCTGACTCTCTATACGCTCCACAGCCCCATGCAACTCCCTGCAAATTGCCTCAATCCCTGAGCCACGTCTCTCTTCATTGGAGGAAGCCATATCCCAACCCATGCCTCTCACATCCTGGGACAGGCCTTCCAGCCGGGTCAGGACGTTCTGTTGCATATTGAGCAGATGCTCCATCTGGGAGCTGAGGGAGTCGATTCTGCTTTCCATGCAGCGGAGGGATGCGTCGTGATGAGAAGAGGAGGATGACGCCTGAGACCGGTCTGATCCATTCAAGGAAAATTTCCTTGCAGAAAGCTTCTGACCGTGAAGCGGATTGGGATCGTACACTTTGGCTAAAGAGTTAACCAGGGTGGAGCTCATGACTTGTGTTAAAGTGCTCGTGAATACCAAAAACTACTGGTTCTGCTTCACATAATCACAAAGCAATCTGTGAGAAGAACCATAGTACAGACAGAAGATGTGCTGTGGATGGAGGTCATAAATCTATCCCTCAAAAGCTGCACGACAAAGCTGAGTTATAAAAATAGCAGGCGGCTCTTCCTCAAATTAAAGAGCAGCCCTCTGTGGACGTCAGACCCCGAGTGGCCAGTGATATGAGCTCCGAGCTCGGGTGTGCAGCTGGGGATTGATTGGGGGGGCTTAGGTAGAAGGGGGGCGGGGGGTTGCTATGTGACATTTGAGCCACTTGAAAAGCCCTTCAGACAGGTGTCAGAATCCCAGGAATCTGGGCCTGAAAAATGATGCCATAAGAAGTAAAGCAAACAAATAAAAATGTCCTGCCAATAAAAAAAGAACAGAGGATCCCCATAATTAATAATTCAGCAGCTGCATCAGTGTGTGGTTCAGGAAAACATCACTCCTGTCATTTAATTCCAGTCAGGTAAAGTTTGTTTGTATAGTGCCAATTCATATACAATGTCATCTCAAGGTTCTTTACAAGAAAAATAGGTCCAATTCAGTTCCAATTATACAAATATAAACACTAAATAAATGTCATGCTTTACAAACCAATGATAATGACAGATTCGATTCAGTCACACAGCCCATTCTGGTCTGAAATGTAATGCAAGGCGATCTAATTCAGTTTATCAATTATTTTGGTCAAAAGTTAATGTAGCGAACCCCAGCAAGTAACGCCTTTTCATATGGCCCATGTGGGTAGTTTCCCAGGTTACATTAGAAAGGGGGAGTGCATAAGCACCAAATAAATTCTTTTTTGCATATGCACCAAATGCGTGGTAAGCACCCCTGTGTGTTGAGTAAGATTCTCTGCTTTCCTCTGATAATAACAACATTAGATTTTGTGCATTGTGAAAAAGGGAGGTAAAGAGGGGCTCGCCCAGGACAAAATTTATGCAAGAGCCACACTGCACCCAGACAATTTCATTTAATTAATGTAAAAAAAAAAAACTTTATAAATCCCAAATGGAAAGTAGGTAATCAACTCAAGTCATCATGTCATTAACTTAGCAGCCATACGTCCTCCGACAAATTTAAGATGCAACGAAGTGTAAATCAAGATTTATGATGGTAAATCATTGCTAAAATTGGGATTTTAAATTTAAGAGACTTTAAGACCCAGCAGAAACCCTTTTAAACAATGTAAGAGTAGAAAAAAATTAAGCAAGTGTGCGTCTGTGCGAGGCTGTAATTTGGAACGCAGTGAATTATATTAGCATTAGGAGCCAAAAGGGAATGCTAGTCCACTTATATCACTGCCTAGTTTCAACTCACTGCATGCGCCAGCACTGCAGAACTTTATTGACGCATCCACTGCTGCATATTTTCAAACCTAAGAATACATTTCCAACCTTTCGTGTACTATTTTTATTTATATTAAAAACAAACATCAAATTGTATATTTAGCCATTTTTATATAGTTTTTATATATTACTTGTATCTCTGGTGACTTCTAGAAAGTGAAGTAATTTTGTTTTACTTGCCAGGATTGGATCGTTCCTTACTATTGCCTTACTATTTCAAAAAATCTGTACATGGTAAACATTGTATGTATTGTTGCTGTAGAAAGCTTGAACATTTTTATGTTAACTCATAAAACAAATCTTGCCAGCATCTTAATAAAGTCTCACTGTCAATGCATGTGAGGAATGTGAAGCCAGCAAAACAAGACGAGGAAACTGGTGACCCCTGTCACAACTCAGTGTTTATGGAGCAGAAGAGGGCAGTGAAAGATGGAACATTCTGAACATGTGCATTGCCAAAAGTTAAAGAGGAAGAACATGCAAACAAGTTCATATGCAGAGGCCTTCCGAGGCATGTCAATCTGAGGCATGTCCTCAGATTGAGCTCATAATTTTCCATATCTCAGCACAGTTTTATCTGAACCTGGCTGGGTGACAAAGTGCTGGCGCCTATATAATGGCTCCCATCTGTCAGCACCGGAAAAAACCTGACCTATACTCTGTCCCTCGCACGGTTCCCAGTTCAGACAGCCTATCAGCTGTCATGGTGAACACTTGCATCCCTGGTGCCTGTTTACCAACTAAGGTGAGAATAAAATAGGACACAGTACAGAGACAGAGAAGTACCTGTTGAAATACATGTTTTGTTAAGTGAGGAATATATTACCAGTTACAGTTATTGTCCCAGGAGTTTATTATATAGGATTTAAAAGGTTTTAAACATAGAAAGTAAACAAAATTAAAACATAACGCTCAATAAGACCCAACAATACAAAACAAAGTAATCAACAGTAAAACATAATACTGTACAACTGTTGGTACGCAGCCATGAGTTACAACATTAAAAGCTAGTAAGAATTTTTCTGGAACTTTCAAAATAAATCGTATTAACCTACTTCCAGCACAGCCAGGAACAGGAACAAAAGCGGTAACAGCGGACTTCCTGTGACATCACTGTTTGAAAAAACCCCGCTTTCCAACAAACAGACCTCTTCCACGCACATCCCTAGCGGAACTGGAAGGAGTGACACACAGCAAGCTAAATTCTCCTTGCTGGCAAACAGACATAACTCTTCAAACTGGATCCAAGAGTGTCATACGATCACACGATCGTATGCACAAAGTTAAGGAATGAATTGCCGTTTGTGTATCCAGCATTCATTCACACAAGGGGGTAATTAAGGTGCAAGCATGGCTTCACTTTTCTTTCTGAGGCCTACAGAAGCAAACTTTACAGAGAGTTGCCAGCAGAGACCCTGTCGCTATAACGCCAAGTGGAGCAATTTTCCCAGTCTGAAGGAAGGACAAAGTTACCG
>JAHHUM010002940.1:238130-476182 GCA_036173005.1 Crenichthys baileyi | reverse complement strand
GAAATATTATTATTGAATAAAATATAAAAGTATTAATATTAAATGTTATATTCATATTCATAATCACAACACAACTGAAGATAGGAAGGTGGCAATCATTTCAATCATTACTGTTAATTAGATAGGTTCATTGAGGAAAAGGCAAACTGATACAGTTCCTTTAATTTTAATATGAGATATAACTTTTCAAACCATGGTGGAACAGACCCCAAATATTGAGACAGCTCTTTTGAAATAGATGCAACTCTCACCAGCTACCTATAAAACTCTATCAACACTGTACACCAGGAAATCTGCACCAGGACAGACATGTCAACTCATATGTTGGTTAAAAAGAAGGGGGCCAAAACCTTAGCCTTGGGGTACACTAGTATTAATTGTTCCAAGACAATGTTGTCTCATCAACAATAACAATGCATTTGTAATGGTTAACAAGAAATGATTTAAAAAACTCTAAACCTATTTTTAATATTGTGGTTAGAATATCATGGTTTATGTGTCAAATGGCTTTTCAAAAATCCAGAAACACTGCTCCACCTATTTTACCTTGATCAAGTGCTGATTTAATCTATTTTATAAAGTGGCAATAAGCAGTCTCCGCAAAGCAATGAGGACGAAAACCAAAGTAATTAACTTTTTTATTTCTAAATCCACAAAACAAAAACACAAATGTTGCTAGTAAAATTTTATTTTTTTTATTTTGTCTTTTGAAAATGTATTCATCCTCTTTAGCCTTTTTTACTATAAACTACTGCACTGTTTTTCAATATTGGCATTTTTAAATTATAGAACATTGTGCAGAAGACACTGTTAAAGGGGTTTTTGACGCTTGTTATATGTTAGGTATCTACATTACAGAGACCAATCAGAGCAGAAGGAACTGGTCTGATTGGTCTGTTGTTGGTCTCAGCAAGAGTTTTAACTGTACCCTGTCAGGAAATCTCTGAAATCCCCACTGTTAGGAAACGGTTACACAATAAGATGAGAGTCAGCCAGGAAGGGAAAGCTGTTCAGGAACGAGACTAACGCTGCGGAGCTACTCTCACTGTGTATAAAGTTACTCAGCAGGATGTACAAGACAACACACAATGCTTATCATGCAGCCACAGGTTTTCCATTCACCCAGTGTCACTCTGGTGGAGCAGTCTTCAAAACAGGGCCACAAGCTTTACTCAGGAGCTACAATTATACATGGTGTCACATGCAACAAACGTGGGCTCCTGTATAAAAAGCTACTGTTTGAAGTCCACATTTAGAAATACAGTAGCTGCGCAGGAGGAAGCTGAAATGCAGTAGCTTTTTTAAGCCGTCTGATCCTGAAAAAAATAATTGTTATTTATCAGTCAATATTTTGGTCAATGTTCAACAAACTGAACATTTGTTTGGATTTTAGCTTTTATTAATCAGAAAACAAAGAGCCTTACCATTGCTTATCCAAATAAGAGAAAAAGTATTTAGTAATAAATTCTTATGCACACCAAGCAGCTTGGTGACAGATCTCTTATATTTAGCCTGTTCCAAGCCCCCCCGTCTCCATCGGGCCCCCTGACTCTTCCAGGGCATCCTTCGCTAAGTGGCATCTCTGCCTTCGTATGATTCACCATACCAACATAATGACCCTCCTACCCCGCGCCGCCTCACTGTTACTGTTACCTTCTGTTACAGGTTCACATAAAGAGGATCCTTGTCTCCTTGCTCACCATCAGCGGGTTTCACTTGAACTTACAGTGTGAAATACTAACTGATGTGATGAAAGATAGATACAAACACAAGGAGCAAAAATATTCATAGGAAGTGTCAGTAACTGACAACTATTAAAAACATCAGAGCTACAGAACACCTTTCAGTGTTTGGGTTTTGACTTTACGAGTACTTTGTAAGTAAATAGCATTTGCCTTGAAGTGTTTACCTCTAAAAAACAGTTGAAACCATGGAAAACCTACTGATGTACCTGCCGATTTAACCTCAGATAATCATAAAGAATTAAAACATATGCTAAATGTACAGGGGTTGGACAATGAAACTGAAACACCTGTCATTTTAGTGTGGGAGGTTTCATGGCTAAATTGCCCGGGGCGGGTAGCCAGTCTTCTTTGATTCACATTGCACCAGTAAAAAAGGGATTTGTGAAGGGGTTCAGTTAGCAGGGTAAGAGCACAGTTTTGCTCAAAAAAATTGAAATGCACACAACTTATTGGGGAATACCAGAGTTCAAAAAAAGGACAAATTGTTAGCGGGCCCTCTTGCGGCGCATCTGTGACCAAAAAACAGCAAGTTTTGTGGATCAAGAGCCAAAAGGGATTTCCCGGGGATGTCAAAAACCCCAAGAAGGACGAAACCCATCCAACAGGGTTAACTGTGACGCAAAAGGGGAAACGTCTGAAAGGGATGTCGGGGGCTAAACCCCGGATTGTATCCAAAAACATAAAACCACGGCTCCCAATCCCCGGCAGAAAATTTAAAATTGCACCTCAACTCCCTGTTTCCACCAGAAAATATCCTTGGAGCTCCACAGGGGGCAATATACACGGGGGGGGCTGCTATGCCAAAAACCTTTTGGGCACTATGCAATGCCAAAAAAGTTGGTTTAATGGGCAAGGGGGGCGCAAATCTTGGGCTTTGGGCAATGTGAAAAATGTTTTTCTTGAGAGTCCACCTTTTCGTTTTCCCCCCCTCCAGGAAGTTACGGTGTGGAGAAGCCCCAAAGAAGCGTTACCCCCCAACTGTTGCATGCCCAGAGTGAAGCAGGGGGTGGATCAGTGATGGGTTTGGGCTGCCAATCTGGGGATTCCCTTTGGGCCCCAAAACTTGTGCTAGAGGGCGCGTACTGCCAAGACTACCGAACCTTCTTTAGGACCATGGCATCCAATGGTTAAAACATTGATCCTGAAGGGGGGCCGTGATCAGGATGACATGCCCAATACACACAGCAAATGGTGAAAGATTTTGGGTTGAGAACATGAAAGTGAATTTTAACTTCCCCTCCTGCACAGCACCAGTTAAAATTTTGACCCCTTTGGGGTGTTTGGAGGAGTGAGTCAGGAAACGTTTTCCTCCACCAGATCTGTAGTGACTGGCACTACCGCAAGAAGGGAAACCTTAAAATCCCTGACCACTGTGAGGGCTTGTAATGTCATTCCCCAAGGGCGAATTGAGCTATTTGGGCCCAAAAGGGGGCCCAACACCTCTAAAAAATTTTGGGTCTAAAACCAGGTGTTTCAGTTTCATTGTCCAACCCCTGTAGGTGTAGGTCCTCATTCAGCCATGTTTGTCGCACTTCTAGCTGTCCTAACCTTCTTAATTACTGATTGGAGTTGACTAGTGGCTATTTTATTGTAGCTAATTTATGAAAATCAACACTCATCTGCCTTATTTAAATTACATGTTCTCCTGTTTTTCCCACTTTGAAGTGTAACTGAAAGAAATGGGTCTCCTTGTCCCTTCATATTTATACCCCATGGAATTAGGATGTCATAGTAAAAGGTTGTTTTTAAATTTGTTTTCACCATATTAACGAATCTTGTTTAAGGGGTTTTCAGCCTAGCATTTTCCTTTGTTGTTCAAGGGGGAATGAATAATTTGGGGAGTCTCACTAGGAGTTTTGGCTTTAAAAATCAAAAAGCTCCACCCGCTCCTTTCTTGGGACAAAAATTTTATGTTTTCACCATGGCTAGAAGCCGTTCTTGGACATTTTAGCTGCCATGATAAGATTCATTCTGCTCTCCATGTCTCTACTTTGGGGCAACACTAACCAGTTCTTTTCATGGAAAACAGTTGCTGTGTGACGCCAGCTGAGTGTGTGTGAGAGAGACAGAACCAGCCTGTAAATGTGTTACATAAGCCATGCCAGAGTGACTGACTTTTAAATAGATGCATACAAGACCCTCTTTCCTCACTATCCTTAGCGTTCCAACTCACTTTTAGTGATATGCAGCTTGAACATAACTGCTCATGAAAGGATTGTATTTCAAAGTCTCTGTTAAGATTTTGCACTGACACACACCAGGAGCTCTTTTGTTTTGTTTAAACCAGTTTTTACAGAATGAATATGTTGCATTTATGTTGCAAGTTAACATATATTTTAAAAAAGTAAATTCTACAGATTCTTAATACTTTGTAACACATTCTTTCAGCTTTGAGGTGTCAAATCCAAACTTCTATTAAGAATAAAATATATATTATTATTGTATATTATTTTATATACTATAAAATGAGAATATTTTATTTAGTGTGTAAAAAATAAATTAGATGACGAATGACAAAAAGGTTTTTTTAAGGGGCTTGTACATGCGTTTCCCCTCTAACTAAAAACTTCAATTGTGGGGGCATGATTTTTTCAATTTTTTTAAAACACATTTCAATCCTTTAGTAAACTAATTTTGTGTATTTTTTAAATTTTTTTATGTTTGTGCACTTTATCAATATTCTAAAAGCTAACAACTAATGGAAAATTAGACAATACAGATGCTGAACTTATGTTGATGAATTAAAACAATAGGTGATATAATTTAAATACAAACAAAATTATTCTATTGACATTGGCAAATGCCCGCTGCACTTCTGTGCTGATACCGCTAGATGGCAGAAGATATCTGCAGTCTCAGGAATGACAAGAGTTGAGGGAATTCAGAAGCAGTAACATTTTGCCCTGGGGTCGTGCAGCTCTCTTGTTACTTTTAACACAAAGCTACTGCTGTCGTGCATGCTAGTATTTACAGACGGTCAGTGCTTGCCATGTCAGATCTACTGTACACGGTGGCAGATTATAAACAAGTCAATTTGCAGTCAAATATGAAATTGAGTGCCGATCATTGCATCATGTCGGTATAGTTTTGCAGCTTCATAAAAAAAAAACCCACTACGTTCCTATTTAAAACTGGTTGTAGAGTATGTATGTTTTGTTAGTTCAATTTAATATGTGTGTCACTTACATTCACCACCCACTGAAAATAAAACTGCTCTCTTTTTTGCTTTTTCACACTTTTGACAGCTTTCAATGTGTTTAATTTTCATCATAACAGATTTTTTTTAATTTTCATGACATGGGGTTTTAAACCAAAAATTGGAAAAAAAAAATCAGTTCTTTTTACCCCTACTTTTTCATGACTCTGAGAAAACAAAATTCGTTTTCATGAGATAGCAGGACACTATTTTGAAAACATATTATAGTTGTTATAGATAACAACCCAAAGCCAGATACTTTATCTTGCCATGAATGAATGCTGAACTTAAACAGTTCTCTTAAATAAGTAATCCGCAGCTTCTACATGCAGAAGTAAAAAAAAATCCATTATTTTGAAATCAGTTTGATCAAAGTATTTCACCCTTTACAGATTTCTTCTGTTATTGCGTTTTGACAAACTTAAATGGTTTATATCATCAAGCAACGTTTAATCTCAGACAAGGATAACCTAGGTGAATACAAAATGCACTTTTTAAATATTACATTTATTAAGGGCAAAACTCTATTGAAACCAACCTGGTTCCATGTGAAAATTATATTGCCCCCTACTTTAAACAATATTTAATGTATTACCCTCTTTTGGAAAGTAGCTCAAATTTTAAAAAGCCAACTAAGGCCTGATTACTTCAACCCCGCAGAAACCAAATAAAAACCTGGAGACAACAGGGGGTTTGGTAAAAAAATCCCAAAAAGAATATGTCATTCTTTTAAGTAAAAGGGAAAAAGGGTGAAAAAATATTTACATCTACCAGGCTGGAAATGGTTACAAAGCCATTCTTAAGGCTTAAAGACTCAAGTGAACCAAAGTAAGAGCCATATACTAAAGGAAAAAACACCCCTCCAACTGGAAAAGGGTGGCTTGTCCTCTTGAGGTTGGAGGGGAGTTCCTGCCTCAAGTGGAGGAGTTCAAGTATCTCGGGGTCTTGTTCACGAGTGAGGGAAGAATGGAGCGGGAGATCGACAAACGGATCGGTGCGGCTGCCGCAGTAATGGGAGCGCTGTGCCGGTCCGTTGTGGTGAAGAGAGAGCTGAGCCGAAAAGCGAAGCTCTCGATTTACCGGTCGGTCTACGTTCCTACCCTCACCTATGGCCATGAACTTTGGGTCATGACCGAAAGAACGAGATCCCGGATATAAGCGGCTGAAATGAGCTTCCTCCGTAGGGTGGCCGGGCACTCCCTTAGAGATAGGGTGAGGAGCTCGGCCATTCGGGAGGGGCTCGGAGTAGAGCCGCTGCTCCTCCACATCGAGAGGAGCCAGTAGAGGTGGCTCGAGCATCTATACCGGATGCCTCCTGGACGCCTTCCTCGGGAGGTGTTCCATGCACGTCCCACCGGGAGGAGGCCCAGGGGACGGCCCAGGACACGCTGGAGGGACTATGTCTCTCGGCTGGTCTGGGAATGGCTTGGGCTCCCCCCCCGGAGGAACTGGAGGAGGTGTCTGGGGAGAGGGACGTCTGGGTGTCTCTGCTGAGTCTGCTGCCCCCGCGACCTGGTTCCGGATAAGTGGAAGATGACGAGTATGAGTACGAGGAACATATGTGAAACAAACTATTTGACATCTACCAGGCTGGAAATGGTTACAAAGCCATTCTGAAGGCTTAAGGACTCAAGTGAACCAAAGTGAGAGCCATATACTAAAGGAAAAAAAAAAACCTTTGTAGAAATCCAGTCTTAAATCCACCTGAGCAGCTGTGGCATGCCTTAAAACAGGCTGTTTATGCTCGACAGCCCTCCATTGCAGCTGAATTGAAACAATTCTGTGAAGAAAAGTAGGCCAAGATTTCTCTGCAGGTATATAGAAGACTGTCAGTTTTCACAAATGCTTGTTGGCAATCGTTGCCACCAAAGGAGGCACAACCTGTTAATAGGTTTAGACCATTTATTTTTTCACACAGAGCCAGATTAGTTTGGATAGCATTTTCCAATCATAAACAAAAACAAAATGTAATTATTAAGGTTATTTTTGTCAGATCCTAATTTTTCTTGATGAACTTCAACTTTAAGTATGGCAAAGAGCAAGAACAAAAGAAATCTGAGAGCTGGCAAATAACACTGTGCCCATGCAACAGTTTCCTCTGTGAACTGAAATATATATCCTACAGACCTTAATTTACAAATAAAAAAAAGGAAGAGAAGAAGAATTTAAGAGTAAAACCAAATGTCTGTCAAAGTCAGTCATATTTCTTGAAATATGTTTAGTTTCTAAGACAGATTTCAACACTGTAAGAAGGTGAAGGCAGACAATTTCTAAGATTTGACATCGTTATCATCAGAAGGGGAAGAATCCTTCATGTTTTGGCATCTCTGAGGGGTTTTGTGTTTTTCTGGTTTGTAACTATTCAGTTCCAGGTGGCTGATTTTCTGAATAGTGTGTTGCTCCAATTCAAGGTCTGGGTGCATGTTTCCCTCGACTCATCCTCCAATGTTTGAATGCAGTCTAGCTGTGATTCAACCCGACCACTGTACCTTTTGTGCAAGTAATAGTTTTGCTGTATTTACCTTGGATTGCTGATTCTTTCTGTTTGGCAGTATTTGCATAATTGTTTTTGCTTTGTAAGTCTTTGTAGGGAGACAATGAAAAGGTGTAAACACTGTTAAAATTTCAGTTAATGACTTCAAACCTTTTTCCACCTTTAATGTAACGTGAGGCGTACAATTCAGATAAATAAATATATCTATTAGGTTGAAATAAATAAGAGCTGAAATAATCTTGTTGTGTAAGTCTGCACCTCCTTAAACTATCACTTTGTTGAAGCACGTTTTCATGCCAGAACCCATAGTTCTACCTGGAGAAAAGTAACCCCAGATCAAACACTGTCATGCTTCACTGTAGAGATTAAATTGTTTTCAAGGTGTGCAGCGCCTGGCTTCATTTGATCGTTCTCTCACCAGGTTCTGGGAGATTTTAGACAATATGAAAAGGCTTCTGTCTTACAACAGCACTACTTAATCCAAACATATGGAAAATTCAGGGGATTGCTGTCAAATGTAGAAGACAACCAGTGTTCATAAAAATGTCCTGCAGTCCTTCAGTGCTGCTGCTCTGCTCTTGACAGCCTTCATCAGGTTTGGCGAAATGTCCAGTTTTAGTAATGTCACTGTTTTACCATAGTTTTTCCCAGTTATTGGTGACTGTTTTCACTCTAATATGGGATACTTAAATAGTACTGAGAAGTTTCTGCAAACATTAGCAAAAGGATGCAACGTCAAGAAAGCTAAACTTTGTTTTAGGTTAAGCTGAACCAGCATAACTCAACATGAACTCGAGAAGAGTGAAAGCTGAAATGAAATTAAAAGGGGATCTAACAAGTATTGCACACTTATGCAGCCATGTTTTTAAATCTAAAATTAAACTTTTCCTAAACAAAATATTAAATTTTCAGTTGAACTAATTAATGTTACATATCCTCTGTATACATCACATGAATTTATGTTGGTTGCATGGTTTCTGGCTTTTTCAACATGGGTGTGGACACACCTTAGTGATATAGACCACTCACAGTCTCTCCCTTAGAAACTGTCATTGTCAGGCCGAACATTTGGAAGCAACTTCAGGTTTCTGTTCATAATACCTTTCTTAAAACCCAGCAAGAGTCCTAATTTTTGGGGAGGTATTTACCATTTCCTCCATTTACCTTTAGGTCTAAATAGATGTTACCAGATATTTACAAAAGAAAAGAAGGGCTTAGAGTCCAGAAGATTTGGAAGAGTTAGAAAGTCAATGCAAGGTGAAAAACAAATTGAAGTTTGCATATTTTACATGTAGTATAAAGAAAGATGCATCAACATTTTTTCTGTTTATGTCCTGTACTGAAAACACCATTGTTTTGGTGTTAAAGATATGCAAAAGAGTACACTTTGAGAAATATTTTGTAAGCCAACTGTTGTCAAAGTGACCAACACGTATGTCAGTGGTTTGTAACTTGCAGCTTGTGACATGACGTCAATCAGGTCTTCATAAATTCACAGCACCCATTGCCAAGCTAAAAACACAGAGCTCCTCCACATAACAAATCCCAAATTAACTTGTACTGTAGTGGTCCTGCCACTCACAGAAGTATCAGCTTACCACCTGCCTCCCTCAAACGCCGCCAATCCCAGAGTCACCTGACGTCTGATCTGGTCCAAGGGCTGCAGACATCCCTTTAACACTGGAACCCCTCTGAGGAGGTACCTCTTCAACATTCTGTTTTTTTCTGGTTTTCTGGGGATCTGTTTGGTCACCACCCAAACTGACACCCAATTCTTAACTGCCTGCCTGCATTAATTTCATTGCAACAACAGTCCAGAATCAGGTATGTTAATTAACACAACATTTTTTATTTATTTGATTTACATTGTTGTAATTAGTTATTTGGCATTTTCTGGGATGTGACCAGGTCCTAGTTTATTTGTCCCATCTTTATTTACAATGCTGATATATCTTTATTTAGCCTTGACCCAAGTAAATAAATCATTTAATTTGATCCTCGTCAGAACTTGGGAGTTTTTTAACATGATATCAATATCAGAGATTATCTTTTAGACATGTGCCTTTGATGAAAACTATGCTTTTTGCCTCCCTTTAATAAGCTTCACAAGGATTTTTCAGACCTGCACAGCTAATAAGTTATGCAAACGTATGAAAGTTGACACCAGTTGAGGGTAAAGTTGAGCAGGTGAAAGTAGCACATTCCCTGTGAGTGTTCATACCAGAGAGAGAGAGATGGCAAGTAAATATGTTGGTTCTCTTTTGATTAACGCAATAAATAAAGGGGGAATCATAACTAGCTAAGTGAACCTCTCATTTAAAAGAGGTGATAATGTTTCTCAATGCTGGAACAGTCTATTAGAACTAAGTAGCACTAGCAGTATGTAGCTTATCATATTGTAAATATTTGCATCTAGTAAACTTCAGCCTATTTATATTAGAAAATTATCCATAAAGTATTTAACATTTTATGTCATTTGACTAGACAAAACTATATTTCAGTATTGTATTACAGTCACTACTGTTGCACATAAAATCATTTAACCCCCACGGTAAATTAGGTTTATTGGCAAAATTTAAAGTAGTCAAGTTTTTTTTCAATAATAAAACTACACACAAATGCTTTAAATTATTGAATAAAACAAATTTTAAAATGATTGTACCCAAATTCAACACTAAATGCTACCTCCAGTGACCACTGCAGACTCAAAATTATTTAACCTGCTGAGTAGAAACCAGAGATGTTCACAAGTCATTCTTTCCCAAATCCAAGTCAAATCTTAAGTCTTTCAGGGCCATGTCCAAATCAAGTCCTAAGTCTTTAGCCCCAATTGAGAGTCACATCTCAGATTGTTTTGATCCATTAACAGCCCATAATCCACGAACGGCACTGGCTAATTATCAAGCACATCCTTTCTCAGTAAAACCTGCGCAGCCATTGCAGTGTGTAGCTCACACACTGGCTTCCTTTCACTGTCCATTACATGAGGTGAAAACTGTTAATAAGACTTGAGCCTCAGACCAGGAGTCCAAGTCCTTAGGGTACAAGTCTAAGTTGAGTCTGAAGTCTTTAATTTTTGCAATCTAGGGGCGACTCGAGTCAGAGTCTCAAACTTGAGTCGCCATCTTTGGTAGAAACTTCTATAGCAGCACACATTTGCATATCAGGTGTGGTCTCAGGTCGGAGTCTCATAAATGTATGCAGGTCAAGGATTAAATTTAACATATAAGATGTAATATCTGTAGTGTCTTGTCTAGAGAATTGTCGCTTAAAAGAACAAAATATAGATTAAGTGATTAATGTTTAAAAATGTTTTTATTCTAGTATCTAGTTATTTTGACACAGTACAGTAGAAATGTGGTTTTCTTTGTCATTTAATTGCATAAAATATAAATTAAGGGTTAGCTTTTTCTGTTTACAAAAAACAAAGATCAAATTAGAGTAGGCTTCAGTATGGTGCAAGGGTTGTTTAATTACATGAGATTTATAACATTAATTGACAGTTGTTGTAATTATAGATTATTGATTAATTGAATATTTATCAAGAATTATAATTAAAATCATAATCCAATAAAATTAACTCCTTAACCAAAATCCTCGTTTATGAATTGAAACCAGAGCTGTCCTCTGGTGTTGTAATTATGGCTAAAGGCCTCTGATAATTACAATTATTAAATGTCACTGTTTAATCAACCGTTTCTGCTGAAACGTGGGGAACTTTGCCTTATTTTGACTGACGAATCACTCTTGCACAAAATAAACACAAAACGCCTTCTCTTTATCTACGTGAAAATGTATTAAATCAATCAGCCGGATACAATCAACTCTCCGATTCAATAATCTTCATCTACTCAAACATGCAAAGTTCTACACAAAAGGGTAAAATATCTAACTAACAAAATAAAGCAAAACAGCAGTGTGTGTGTATGAATCACCAGCATTTATGGCAAAGTGGGTAATATGACAAAGGGATGTTGGTGTGTTGACGGGGTTGAACAGTCCGCCAGAAGCGTAGCCCAGCGGACACGGGCTGTCATAAAACCCCCACAGCAAAGTTGTAAAATCAGCTTAGACAAAGAAGTCATAACCTTTTTGACGGCAAGTTACAAGCATTAAAGTGGAACAAAGAAAAATGGTGAAATTTCACCATGAGGTTACTGTTGTAGTCCAGTAAACCGGCGCCCGTGTTCGCCCTGGGGGGTAAGACAACTTGTGAGACGCAGCGGCCTCAGGACTCAACACAATGTTGCATGCAAATACAATTTCACAACATCAGACTATAAGTTGCGATTCTGATCACACAAAAAATCCTATCTCTCTCTACCCTGCCCAGACTACTTCTAATAAAGAAATCAAAGAAAATAATAAAAGATGGCTATTACTTTTGTGGAGCAATTCCTTCAGGCTGCCCCGCGTGAGGGGAGAGAAGGAGGGGGGAAAGTTGGAAGTTAACGTGCGTCCACGATTAACTTCGGGAAGAGCGGTCAATCTTTGTCCTTTGGCCTCCTTGGCGAAAGGGAAAAATATGATCTGACCGTCAGCAGTCGACTAGAACAAAAAAAAACAAGGTGGCGATCCGTCTCCTTGAAACTCCGTGGTTTTTTTTTTGTTACGTGTTAAACTAACACCTTCGATCGGTAAAAGTTGAAATTTCTGGGGCCTTTCTTATTCCAGGAATTTCTGTCATGAACGTTCTGTTTCGTGCCACGAAGGAGATAAAATGAGGACTCCACGTGGGACCTCTTCTTCTCCAGAGGATGCTTAAGTTGCGTGGTAATCTGTCGAGATCTCCAGCTGAAAAGCAAGGTTTAAAACGCCCGCCTTCCATATATAATCTCGTGTGACATCAGACTTGGGACGTCCCCGTCCTACCAGCCGCAGTGCCCACTGGGATTTGTAGTGGCGGGCAATACTGGATACAAAATGGCCGATGATTTCGGAAGGCCTGGTGGTCTCCAGCAATGTGTAAATGGCTCAATATTCAGCAAACAAGTGGTCCAACATTCCCCACTAGGTTCAAAGGGTGAGATGAATCGCAGTCTTTGAAGCTACTGGGACCATCCTGTCCTTTGCTGAACAATCTGTGATCCGTGGCGAAGCAGAACAAAACAGTCTCTGTGTTCCTCAAAACCTATTACTGGGCAGAGTAGAGGTTAGCCTGGGCAGGACTAAACTCTGACTAACTCATACATTTCTACGTTGTTCAATGAGAAATACAAAACAATACATTCATATCATCATTACATTCTTTGGTCATTAGCTTTGGTAACCCTGAGACAAATTGAAACAACGAATAGAAGATACAGTACACATATATGTATATATATGAAAGGAAGCCTCATTAAAAAAACATTTTGTTGGGCCTCATAAATTTCAACCTTTGAGTTTTAGGGCATGAGAAATATATATTCCTACTGTACATTAACAGTGCAATCGATCATTTACAGCCCCTTGTGAGATTTCTGATTAAGCTCCGCAGTTTGGTTTTATCCCCATAAGGGGTTATAAATAGATATATTTAAATTATAAAGTTAAAATCACGAGTTAAAACAAGAAAATATAATGTATTGAAAATCAAATAATCTCCGGCTCCGTGACTGACAATAAATGCCATGATTCTTGTTTACCTTAATAACCTATTATAAGCTGAAATTGAGGCAACATATACAATACTTATTACTAGAACAATTACTTCAATTGAAGTTCTGCTGATTTCAAACAGTAAACATTAAAGCTACCAAAATGTCTTTTTCATGCTTTTTACGTCGTTTTGTTTTTTAGTAAAATGAGAGTTAGCTTGACCTGAGCAGTCTTTGAAAAACAAGAAAACTAGCTGGTTAAAAATGATAGGAGAATTAATATAAGGGGCAAATCTTACACTTTGCCTGCAGAAGACCAAGAACAATCAACAGGTTCTGCACAGTGCATCTACATCCACGAGACATCCTGTGGAAAAGTTCTCTGCAAAGTTTTGCCATTCATATTTTAGCTTGAGATCTTTGTACATGAACAAGGAGGTTGCATTTTGGCTAGTGCTGAATGTGTATTTGTTGCCAAAATGAGCAAAAACATGGCATTTTTTGTGGAGAAGGCATTAAACTACAGTGCATATAAAGACTTAAGACAAGATACAAGATGCAGGAAACTTGACAATCCTAGCAACAAAATTTCACCAACTGCATGGATCATACTTTTGGTGACAACTTGTGGTAAAACCATTAAGCTTCGTTGGCTGAAAAATGGAAAAGATGGCTGAATACGCAACAGTATCATGTCCTGTCCGCACACGGACATAGAGTACAGAGGGCCATATGCTGACCCTAGAGTATAAGGCCTAGAACGTATTTTGTTCTGCTGTTTTTTTATACAATATGAATGGATTTGTTTGTGTGCATACATAGGACTATGTTTGGTGGTATGTAAAAGCTACTCATGTAAGTTTATTTCTTTTGGCTGTGTGCTTTGTGCATTTCAGGATTTTAGTATGATGGCATTCCCCTGCTTAGGCCCAACCCCCAGTACTGGGGGCAGAATTTAACTTTAGTTTTCTTTTACTTTTTTTACTGCCAGTTCCATTAGTTAAACATAAACATATGTGGTATCCACAGAAAGAGCAGAATCTTGGCTAAAAGCTTATATAAACCATTTCTACAAATGCCAAATACAGTTAAAACTAAAGGCAGCTGAATCAGAAAAAAAAAAAAAACTCCACAAAATGACGTAACTGCAAAACTCGGTCTCAGCTGTTCACCACACAACTTCTACACACACGACACAGCATGTCTGCTGTAAGCAGAGAGCTCACAGATTCCAAAAACTACATTTAATCACAATCCACCCATGTTTTTCTCAACCAGCAGCAAAGGAAGGCCAGAATTATCACTCCCATTTGAAAAAAAAAATTATTAACATAGTGATTGTTTAGATAGAGTATGTCAATTCTCAGAAAAATTCCGTTAGATTTGCATGTTATTTTGAGCTCAAACTTCACAAAACCTTAAGCTTAAGAGGTAAAGAGAAATTTCCATTTTATATAAAACTGATGATGTGTCTTATAATATCTGATACAAGCCCGCATTGAAATTCCTCCAGAGGCACTGACTACCTATTTTGTATGTTTTATAGGCTGGAGCCTATCTTCGTTGTTCTATGGATGAGAAGCAAAGTAAATCCTGGACAGGTTGTCAGTCTATCACATGGAAGTTCTTCTGTTATTATTATATTTATCAATACTTGAGTAAAAAATAGAAAAAGATTCTGTAATGTTCACTGTGAGAGAACTGCTGCACAGAGGGGCATCTTGGGGTCACAGAGTCTCTATAATATTCAAATGGTGCATCAAACCTGACAGATGATTCAAACAAGAACCGGCTCAGTTACGGTTGAGGTGCAAACACACCCTCCATTTCTGCTACCTGTATGACCCCCTCTCTTTTCCAATGGTTATGGTCAATCTGACAGAGAGAGGTATCCCCCAACGTTGTGGTTTTTTTTTTTTGTTAACAATGGCCATCCCCCGTGGGCTCTAGATGGACAAACTGTTACTTTTTAAAGGGAGGGTTTAAAAATTTTCCTTTTGATAAAGCTTTTTGGTTAGAGTGGCTTAGGTTTTCCTGAGCTATCTCTGTAGTTATGCTGCTATAGGCTTGGCTGCTGGAGGACATAATGACACTTTTTACCCCCTTCGCTACTTCTCACGCTACTCTTCAATTTTTATTATTTGCTGTTATTTCAGCTTTTAAATCTGTTCCTTCTTTTCTCTTCCTAGAAGCTACACCCCGGCCTGACTCTGTGTCTACCTGTAACACCTTTCTGGAGAGGGGAACCTCCAAGTTTGCCCGGGAAAACAACTAATGCTCACCCTCTACCGATGATCCACATGGCCCCTGTCTTTCAGTGTTTAGCCCCTTTCTCTCTCCTAGACATAGCTACTGACTGCGCTTTTAAACGTGAATAACTCTCTGTGCCCCCTTCAGACTCTAAACTTAAAAAACTGGCCCCTCAGAGTTTCTGTTCCTTCTTTGTAGGGGAAACGACTAAAAGGGAAATTACATCCATTAACATTTCCCTTTTTCCTTTTCCCATAGAAATTTACTCTTGGATCAGTGCTTTTTTTGTTCTCTTTGTTCTTCTTTCTGGTTCCCCTCAAACCCCCAGTCGGTCGTGGCAGATGGGGCCGCTCACACTGAGCGGGTTTTCTGCTGGAGGTTTCTTCCTGTTTAAAAGGGGAGTTTTTCCTCTCCACTGTCGCTACATGCATGCTCAGTATGAGGGATTGCTGCAAAAAGTCAAACCCCGTGAACGGCCCACTGTCTCTACATGCTCATCCGGGGGGGAGTGAATGCCCGCAAGTCACTGACTGGATGCAATCTGCTGGGTTTCCTTTCCCCTTAGATAGAAAAACCTTTTATCCAATTTGAATAAATAACAGAATCTGGCTGCACTGTTCAATGATTAAGATCAATTGGAATGTATTTACCTAACTTTTGTGAAGTGCCTTGAGACGACATGTGTTGTGAATTGGCGCTATATAAATAAACTGAATTGAAACTGAATTGAATTGAAACAATTTGAGAGCTATTTCTTTGTTCCTCAACAATGCAACATGTGAGAGATTAAAAGGCCACAATCCATAGTTTTCAAAGCTACACTAAATTTCAACATCCTTCAGAAGACTAAAAAATAAAAGAACCTATCCAGAAATTATGTTGTTGATAAGTAACTGCTTAAGAACACAAAAGAAGCAGCAATAAATATTTTCAAAGTGATTCAGATTGGCCTTTGGAAGAAATCTAACACACTAGGGCATTTTTTCTCCATCAGCATGTAATTAGGTTGCTTGAATTTTGCTTAAATACGCCTGACTGTGAAGGATGGGCATTTATTTAGCATGTTGGCAAGATCAATGGTTCCAAAATCTTTACCTTGTTATGCATCTAGTCTTTAGTTTTCCTGGATCATAGTTAAATGATGAAGCATGCAGCGATGGGAGCACGTTTCCGTGATTCACTGTAATGCAGAATAAGTCATGCTGAGGTGATTAAAAACATTAAATTGACACTGACAGGCAGTCAGGACTGAAAAGCAACATCTCCCAACTTTACGAGGAGTCAGTTACATTGCTACCAGCTAGTTTATGTAAACACAATAAATGGAGAGTGAAGTGTAAAGCAGACCGTCTTCTCTGGAAGGAGGGTTGCTGTAAGTGGAAATACTATTAAGTTATTTCTTGTCAATAGGGTGCACTGGTATAAAAGTAAAAAAAAAAAAATGCTTCAGATGCATCAACTACTTCATCGAAAACATTTTATTACATTCCTCAGCTACTCTCCACCACATATCTCATTACCCGGTAGTATTTTAGTGTATAAAGAGGGGGACTACTTCTGGACTTCTTGGAGTGAAATTAAAAACTACTTGTAAATAATACCAGCGTAGCAGAGCTCAGATGTTTCAGAGTCTAATTACAAAAATAAGATACCTAAATGCAATGTCAGGTCCAGAGTAAGTCGGATCTTAACTAATCGGTTTCTATTCTTATATGAGAGAGATTTCATGAAAAACTGAGAGGGTCTTCCAGGAACATTTCTGTTGTGATGAATCTTTAGAACTTTTATGTTTATAAATACGAGACAAATTAACAGAAGAGCAACTTCCACTGTCTCAGCTGGTAACTGAACAATTCTACGTGGGATCAGCTCAACACCTGTTGCACAGGTGTACCGACCTCATTGTTCCCTGCTTTACCTGTGCGTCTGCATGTACCGTTGTCCTTCCTCTCTTTCTGACGGAAAATAATTTCCACAGTCGTCGCCAAAGAAAAGTGGCGACCAGGCACACACTTCCCAATATCCAGATATCTTTATCCTTTAGGAAGTTCTCCATATTGTGAGGGTTCCTCCTCCTGCTCCTCTTGTCAGCCTGATGATGTTGGAATGTCAGTCTTATCTTAATCTGTATGTCAGGATCTCAGGCACCAAGGCCTGGGCTGGCACAACAGTTGTTTCTTAGGAAAT
Organism: Crenichthys baileyi; assembly: GCA_036173005.1. Classification (NCBI taxonomy): domain Eukaryota; kingdom Metazoa; phylum Chordata; class Actinopteri; order Cyprinodontiformes; family Goodeidae; genus Crenichthys; species Crenichthys baileyi. Next base: position 458,731 of record JAHHUM010002940.1, on the reverse strand, counting down.
AGCTGGAATCCAGTAGCAGGGCAATAAATGCTCAGTCTTTATCTCACCAAAGACTCTGACAAGGGCTGGGTTTCTGTGCTGTCAAAGCGCCCACCGGCCCACCCACTCACCCGGCTTTCTTTCTGCCTCCCACCACGGGACCTAAAAGGAGAGAACATGCTGTCTCTGAGACGAGGTCGAGACAGGTGGTGTTGGGTTCTGGGTATCGCTGCTGTACAGAGAAACAGATGCCTGCTGCTGCTGCTGCTGGCATGTGAGTGAGACCCTACATGTATCATTCTAACTTCAGATGCAGCATTATATGCAAACGTGCCTGATCTTTAGAATAAACCTGCTGCAGGTACCTGCTTTACCTTCGTATCCCTTATTATGTTCTGCTTATGCATTGCTGCAGATGCAAAACGTTGGTACAGTAGCCCACTTGCAAACAAACACCTTCTTGTGTGAGGTGCCAAGTTTATCTTTTGTGCAACGCAGATGACACCAAAACAAGAGCTGAAGGGTAGATGTCTTTCTCAGAGGACTGAAGTGTTCATACTGTGTGAGAAAAAAACTATCTTACAAAGAAACCCAGCGTACAGTGTGGGAAACTTACTCACAGATAAAACAGAGGCAGAAATAACAAACATCACAGATAAAAGGTTCACAAAAGTACTTTTCTTGTCTGCACGCTGTATATGCAGGTGATCGACTACTTATAGACAAGCATGTGAGTGTTGTTGGCAGAGAACTGGAAGCTCTTTTTTGTGCTGCAAGTGCCTCTGTATGTGTGACAACTATCTGTCATGATGAGCTGCTGATTTATGTTGAACAGTGGAACAAAACCACAACATCCTGCAGAAAAAGCCATTTTCAGTTTTTATGTGAAACATATCAGGTCCAACTGGGGGACCCTTCGGTTCTTTTGACAGTATTCAATTTCTTTGCTTTGTGAGGATTTAAGTCATCAGATGTTTCTATTGAAGATTGAGTTAATCTATGTAATGTCTTTCAAATTATTCACACCTCTTAAACTTTGGTAATAGGTAGACAGTCACATCTTTGAAAATTTTTTTTAATTTGTGTTTACACTGGGCTTGAGATTTACCGAAAAGGTTTCTTAGAGTATGAACTCTTAGCAATCTTGATTTAACAAGCTTTAGCAGGTTCAAGGGCCACAGGGGGGACAGAGCAGGGACCCTGGCAGGATAAATGTTCCCAGTAGGAATCTGAGGAGAACATCTACAGGGAGCAGCAGGGATGGAGTGACAGGAAGGTTACTGAGCAAATAGATCTAGTAAGCAGTCCATTTATTTCTAACAAAATCATACAGCTTGCTGTCTTAGGATCTTAAAAGAGGCCAGAGTTAAAGGTGTAGAGATGGGTGAGAGTTTTTCACAGTTTAAACAACTTAAATTACATACGGTGCCTCACATGAACCCAGAACATTTCTCCAAACCGTGTCTTGGTGTCACATTAGGTACACAACTGATTTACAGCCGAACAAAACAACAAAATAAAGCATACTCCACATGGAGCAGTGCAGTTCCTGGATTTCCCAGTTAGCTGACACATACTGTACTTTTATATGCACAATAATATAAAACCTTTTAGAGGTGGCTGGGGTTTTTTACACTATTTTCATTTCATAGTCACCTTTTTGGTCTTTATAAACTCCATTCTAGCTGGATGTGTGGCAAATGAGTTTGCATGGGGAAACTCTTTATTTTATCAGTGTTTTAATTGATTCATAAACAGAACAATTTTTCCTCCATCTTGTGTGCATAATCAACTGGTTAAAAACGGGGCGCACCAGTAGCGCAGGAGTAGCCCCATGTACGGAGTCCTTGGTCCTCGACACGGCTGTCACGGGTTCGAGTCCCGGCCCGTTGACGTTTGGCAGCAGAGCTTCGCCCTATCTCCACCCCATTTCCTGTCAGCTCACTTTCGGAAAAACAAAAGGCAGCTAGTGCGGCTATATATATATATATATATACTGATATATGTATATACTCATATATATGTATACCGTATATAAAAAGGAAACACTTCAATTAATACTCAGCCAGTCCAGTGCGATTTTGTGAATTCACATGAAATCATAAAAACTTTTAAGTAATGATTTTTCATTTAGGTTTAGTTTTTAATCAGTATCAAAACTTGCAAATTCATAACAGGACCAAAGTGCAGACAGGAACTTGGGATCAGCCTGGGATTAACTAAAGCGAAAAATTCGCAAGAAACTGTGGAAAAGAAGAAACTGCCAAGATAACAACTGGACATGGAACTGGGTCGAGCATAATGAACGACACCAGCACCAAACAATGAAAACCAAGAAGCTTAAATACTGAAGAGTGAGGAGAGTCATTAAAACCAGACTAGGTTAATTGCTTTGATCTTTGATGAATACAAATCGTTTACCTAAATATGAGCAGAGATGTTTTTTTCACACCTAAGCCTAGTAGTTTCAAAAACTCTTTTACATTAAATTACAAGCAAATAATTTGTCTCAAAAACAATTAGAGCTGAGATTTAGAGTCCCAGCTGTCATTTTTTGAGCTAGAAATGGTGTCCACTGTTGCCATCTAGTGGCAGTCTTTGTAACTCCAAGCTTTCAATTACATGCCAGTCATTTGTGTGTGTGTGTGTGTGTGTGTGTGTGTGTGTGTTACATACTAAGGCGAGAAAGTTCAAGCAGGAAACAACCAAACATAAAAAGATCAGCAGCACCCTCTAGTGAGCCTGCGGCAGTTCACCTGTTGGGTCATGTTGGTCCTTTCAACAGATGTCATGGACTAGGGTTGTATTTGCTGTGGGTTATTTCAGTTCCCTTCCCACCCTCCCCTCTGTGCACACGGAGGATTGTGGCTCCGGTTCAATATATATGTTGCCATCAGCAGATACAACAGTGTTGTGGTACTCATGCACTCTGACCCAGAATTATCAAATTGTAAATACTGTGGTAGTTAAGTCAGAATATATACAGATAGATGTGGTGTCCTTAAGAATGGATTTACAGTGTCTAATGTAGTTTTTTGAGCCAAAATCAAACACATTTGCTTTTTTGTACCACTCAATACCATCTAGTGAAACAAAATAAATGTTGTGGAAATCGAAATCTAAATCCGAAGAAATGAGAAGGAGGACAAACGTCTATCTTCACCATTCAGTTGATTCATTAATGTAATGGTTCTGAGCACCCTGTAAGAAAGAAGTTAGAGACGTGCACACTACCTGCTGGTTTCCTCCCTCCAGCTCCACATGTTTGAGCTCCCAGAAAGACCGCATTGTCTCCACTTTCTCAAGGTGCCGATAGAAGGCCAGCCGGCCCAAACGAAGGCTGTTGCTGCGGTTCCGAATGGCTTTCAGTCCCTCCATCTTTTCAACAATTGGGGACATGGGCATTGGTGGTGGCACTGCTGTGTTGGGGGTTTTACAATTCTTCTTCCCAGAAACACACTCCTTACACAGATTCCTCCTATCTGACCTGAAAGTACAAAACAAGAACTAGAGCTGAAGTGAAATTCAAACCAAACAGCAATAAATGGATTTTAATGACAAATTTCTTCCTAACATAGAACTTTCAACCACACATTACACAAATGCTTTTCAAATTTGCAGATTTGCAGATCTATTGTCTCTTCAGGCAAGCCATTTCATTTCAAATATGTTGCTTTATTTTTCTTTTAAATTATCTGTATCACAATTAATTTATTTTTTGTCTTTTTAATGATGCTTTCATTTTTATACTCACTCTCGCTCACTCACTCACTCACTCACTCAAATGGGGAATAATAACATTCCACCACTGGGAGGCACACCTAAACTCCCAGAGTGACGGTCTGCAATGTAAAATTTGTAACAGGACAGCCATCTGAAACACACACTCAAAACAGATACCGTGGCATCTGGAAAAACATTGGTCAGTTAGGTAGGACACAATCAAAATACGAATGAACCATGTTATAATGGTAAAACTGAGTGTGTTATTTTTGTGTCCTTCAAAGCTATGGAGGTTTAAAGCATACAAGCATTGATTTTGTTAACTTGGATAAAATATCACACTGGGAGTGGGTATAGGCAAATGTTTTGAGTGTCTTAGATTGGTATTAGGGCCAAAGAGTGTTGATTGGAACAGCCTAAGTCAATAAATAAAGTAATAACCTCTTGACAGTAAATTAAATCACTTGCCCAAACGTTATAAATTAAGTTGATATTTCCTTAATTCAAACTGAATAAACTTTTTGACCTTAGTTTCACAAATGTATGAACATTTTAATTCAATATTTGTCCAATTCTTTCAATCTTAACAGTTGGTCAATTAATGCTAAATTGTGGGTGGCAGTTAAAAAGTTGAAATTGTCTAAGTGCAATGACAAAAAAAAAAGAGAAATGTTTTTCTCCTACCATCACAAATGTAACAGTGTAGAGGTTGCTAAACTCAACTTGGACTAGACCAGTGTTCTTTAGACAGATGAGAAGATTATATTAGACAAACCCTACAGGTGGTCCTGGTGTTAAACAAAGCATAATTATGTGAAAAAGCACTTCATGTCAATAGATGCACATGGTGGTGGGTCAGTGATGCTGCGGGAACCTTTGAGAGAAGAGGGTACATCTTGAAGTGAAATATCAGGAGATTTAAATAAAAATCTTGTAGCTTCTAGAAAACTGAGAAAGCATAATCTTTGGGTCAGTTAACAGTTAATTTAAGAAAACAATTGGCAAAAATGTCTGTTCTGATTTTTAAGTTGTAAACCAAACCAAACCTTTTTATTACTATTATTAAACCTTAATTTACAGGTAGTCTCATTGAGACATGAGTTCTCATTTACAAGAGAGACATGTTAGAGCAAGACAAGACTTACTAAAATACAGTGTCACAATTTTTAAAATACTATATAATTAACAAATAAATAAAAATGAAAAATTTAAGAATGGCATATTGACTGCAAAGTACTTCAAATTTTACTTGTTATATTTTCACGTTGTATTATATCTACTAAACTGTGTAACCTAAACATTACCATGGATGGATTTCTATTAAAAATATATTCAATACCAGTAAACTGAATTACATCCTGAGGAATATTAGTGACATAAAGTACTGTATGTCTGTTCAATAATTTGACTTTGCGTTCAGCCATGCAATGCAGCAAAAGCTGTTAAATGGATTACTACTTCAGTACCAACAGGACATCAGAGTTTCTTGCCCAATTCTTATCAACACCTTTGAAATACTGAAGCTGCGTGGCCCAGATCCTTTGATCTGTTTCTCCAGAGGGCTGCAGAATCTCAGTTCCAAATAAAATGACTGATGATGTTGTGGAGAAATCTGCTCTGGTGTCTGCTGGCGACAGCTGACTCTTTGCTGTGTTCTACCTGCTGAGCCTCAGGGGGAGTCATGGAAGATCGCTGGAGATATTTATACTCCCTGAGTTTAAATGTTCTGCCTTTGCTTGACAATTACAGAGGTCATATACTATCTGTAGTTTCAGAATCACGATTGAGACTCTAATTCAGGCTGTGTGCAGCAGCCATAGCTGTTCCTCCTCATCAGATGTTTTCTCAGGGTTGGATTTCAGCTCCAGTGCTGATGGTGGCCTGGGATCCACCTGTCACTGTTCTAATGTTGGTGATATGTTTACAGTGGGCAAGACTTCAAATTTCAGAAGAGTTTCTGTTGTTGCCTACACCTGTACTTTCCATAACTTAAACTGAAAAAATAGGATCAGGTCACTGACATACTTAGGCCAAGGTTTTCAGTTTATGATGCAAAAATTATAAGTGGCAGAGATTTGCTACTGTGGCTATCACTGATTGAAGTATCTAGACATTGCTAATAAGCCGTTTAAACAAGGACATAATTACACTTTCTATGAAGGCAGACTGGGGATCAGACCGCCAAGGCCTCGGCTTCAACTTTACATGGTGCCAGTCTCTTATTGTTAGGTTTTGTGGTAGGAGAGGACTTAAATGCATACAAGAAGAAGAGAAGTACATTGTTTAGTAAGGCTTTACGGAATGAATTAACTGTGGAACCTACAGACATAAGCGAACTAGAACAAAAAGGGGTAAAAAGAAACCCGTGCGAGTACAATAGTAGAATACTGAGGAGGGGTGATGAGTTGGATGGGACGAGGTGAGTACAATCAACAGAAGGCATGGCAGCTATGCAGGGAACACAACTGTAGAGCAGGGGTATCCCAGCTAATGACACAGAGAATAACAGAAACATGAGACAGCTGAACATGAGATAGCTAAAACAAAGACATTAAGAAAACAGGGTTAAATATCAAAAACACGGGAATTACTCAAAATACAAATACCAGAACAAAGAATTCAAAGCAAACCAAACTCCATAGTCCATGGGATCATGACACTTATGCCGGTCCCTCACACCTCACAGGTTTTTTCATGCACCTCACACAGACTGTGCCCGATCTTTATACATAGGTAAAGGCTTGTCCACCAGCTAAATGCCAATGCATGTTGACCAATGCAGACCTAGTATCCCTAGGCTATGTAAGATGACTTGGTCCATTAATCTTGCTGTTACTGAAATGATTATATAACTGAAGTTAATCTGGACAGACCTAATTGCCAATGAGATATCCTAACTGTGGCCAAGGTCCTACAGACAATGCTTCTTTGGGAGTTTTTGAGGCACTGAAAGGCCTCCACCACAGAAATTTGCAGAAACAATGGTTTTCAGTAGCAAATTGGTGGATTGCCAGTTCTAGCTTGGTTCTAGCTAACTGGTGAACAAGTTAGCTAGAACCAAATTCTAGATTGACAGACAGACTGGGGCAGTGTCTGTCCCATTCTGCCAGTTTGGTGCTGAAAGCAGTCAATCTACCTTCCATCCTTCTTCAGTCATGAGCTAGGGAGCAAGCAGCTGAAAAAAGCTTCATCTGCAGGGTGTTTGGACTCACTCTTAGGGATGAGATTGGAAGTCTGGCTGTTTGATGAGATCTCTAAATAAAAAGAAACCAGTGGCAATGGTTTGGGCATAGCTGGATTGGAAAGTCCTCAGAGTCACCCCTGATGAGCTCGGGATGCTGATTTAAATTCTGTACATCCTCTCAAGAACCCTCACTGCTTCTTGACACACGGTAGAGTCTCATGTCCAGTTTTGGGTACCATGCTTGTGAAGAAATAAATATTCTTTGAACATCTTAAACTCGAAGTAGGAGATTGGTAAATATAATTTTTAAATTTAATATATATAGGTATAGTATAGTATAGAAAGGGTAAAAGTATAGTTATTAAAAAAGTATAGTAACCCAAAAGTAGTGAACATGTACATAAACAATGTAAGTGTTTTCATTTGCCATATAGTAAATAACCAGGCAGCCAAGTATTTCAAGTGGTTACTCTGAGACAGAACAGATGTCACACCTGACCACAATCCAGCCGATCTCTCTACATGTGGTGTGTTGAAGAGGACCTTCCTTGAACTCTCATGCCTGTGTTGATAGTGTCAGCTCAGCTGGTGCTGAGATGGCTCCACCGACCTCTCCCCTAGGTCTCCCTGCTGCTCCTAGGAGGCTAGCTGACCTAGGGTCATTTACTTTAAGGAGGTTTATTTAGGGGCTTTCCATAGTAGAGGGTATTGATAATTGACCACGCTATCACCAGAAATGGAAAACCTCCATTTCTTTAAAAAAACCATTAGGGGGGGTGATCTGGCTTGTTGCCTGGCAGACAGAGACTCAGCCAACCTACTTTCAATGGTTTTGACTCATTCCAGTTTATAGACCAGTTACAGACATTTATTTTGTGTGGTATGTGACTGTATGGGTGTTTAATTTAATGCTTTAAATGGTGCACATTTCACAGGCAACCGCTGGCATTTCCTCTCTGTAAAAACAGCGGATGGCGGTCCTTATCCGTCTTCTCCTTTCATGTAACTGATCTTAGGAACTGCATGTGCACCATAACTCCTAAAGTAGCAGTGAATCATTTAATCCCTCAGGATTTTGTTAGTCCATGACTGAATGTTTCAATGATTAAAGCACAAGGGACAAAAACAGGGCCTCCTTTAAATCCTCTGCAGAATGTCAAGTGTCTTAAGAGCTCAGTGATGAGAGGAAAACATCTCTGCCAAAACCAGTCTTGGTAAATCAAATTTGCATGCAATAATTGTTCTAAAATCTGTTTAGTTTTATATGGTTTAATGATAATGCTGGATAGGGAAAATTAAATTTGACTTCAAATTACCTGGCTTTTTTTAAAGCTGTAAAAAGCAGTTCAGCAATCAATCATAAAAAAATCATAAAAAAAAATAAAATCCATTATTTCGTCATTAATTTTAAACACACAATGAAATTATTGGGAGTTTATGTTGTTATGCGTCATTCATGCCAAGGTCAAAAATAAAAACACATGCAAATGTCACCTCAACAATGTGTGTAAGCACAATGTGGGGGGGGTTTAAAGGGGGTTTGGGGGGGGGTTTAATGTGGGGGGGGAGGGGGGGGGGGGGAGAGTTTCTTTTTCTTTTGGTTAGTATCTTAAAATCAAAGGCTAAGAGGCATGTGAGAAGTTACAAATCTAATGTCAGATGAAGGTAAACTGAGTGAATCATAAAGCAGTTTCTGAGGAAAAGCCCTTTCCAACCCAATATGCAGACCAAGAAGAGCAAAATCTACATAAGTAAGTCTTGTTACTATAAAGGAATCTCAAGAACATCTCTGTTGACATCAAACCATGTCAACAGAGATGTTCTTGAAATTCATATCAGGAACAAAACTTCTTCAGGTTATTATTCATAGTAAAACACACATAAGTAAGCAGCTATCAGTCATGATAAGTTATGTGATGCAGGGGACACTGAGTCTGCTTCTTGTATAGTTTCTCTCATTGTGTGCACATGTGCATGCATTCATGTATGTATATAGTATGTGTATATTTATGTGCAAGTGCGGAAGTAAGCCAAGGCCTGGATGTAGTGGGGTGTTTGTGTTTGGCTGTGTGCTTAATACAGAAACAGCAACAGAGTAGATTAGGAGCTTTTTTTAACTTTAAGGCCAGAACATAAGGATGTCTAGCACCAGTTAAAAAGGAGGGGCAACTTTAACTGGACTCTCTTCACCCTTTGGCTGCTATCTTTCTCTGAAAGGGCTCCGCCATCCTGGTTTATCTGTGGCATGGAAACTCCCATAAAAAGCTTGTGTGGGAGGCGTCTATATGTGTGCATAGAGAAAAAGATTTAACAGATGATTAAAAATGTTTTACACTGCATTGCAACCTTCATGGTTTTTCCACAATTTGTCACTTTTGTCACCACAAACGTTAATGCTTTTTATTGGGAATTTAAGTGATAGACAAATAAATAATAGTGAATTAAAAGGTTTATCTGTTTTTCTGATTAGTTTTCTCATTGCCAAGACTGTGAGTTTAGGTGAATGCCCATCTTTCGATAAATTTGTATCTGTACCATACTCTTTTCATTTTTGATCAATCAACAATGGTGTGCGAGATGCCCTTTAGTCTTCTTGATGCATTTTGCTCACTAATGTTTTCTAGCAAAGGTCTGGGCTCGCATTAAACAGTTGTCTTTACACTGAGATTAAATTAAAATGTGGCCAGTTTGTTGCACTAGTTTTTGTTTACGGTATCCAAGTAAAGGGGACCACATACAAATGCACATTAGGCTTCAGATTTTTATCGATAAAGTTTTTGAAAACATTTACCTTTACACTTTACAATTATGTGTTGTGTCTGTTACAACAAATCTCAGTAAAATACATTGACATTTGTAACGTAACAATTTGAACACCTGAGCAAGGCATAGTGACTAAATGTTGGTCTAAATGGATCAAACTTGCATGCATGCATGAAACTTTTTTAAACTTTGGAGGTGTTACTTTTAACTTTAATCCAAAGGTACAGAATATATTTTCAGCCGTCCTTGCTTCATTAAACTGGATCCTCAAGAGACTGCTGCCACATTAAATTTCACCAAATCAAACGTGTTGACGGTCTAATATCAAGTGATCAGCAGGTCAGTTTTCTGTGTCTAAACTCAAAGTATACTGACTTTTCAGCTTGCCAGCTCGGCGCTTTCATCACAAACAAAGCCAAGTTGTGGTCAGCAGTGGCCTGATGGAGTTTCCCATGCAAATAGTTGCACTGAGGTGACCCAGAAATTCTGCCACAAGAGGCACATACTAAAAACTCACATGCATAGGGGACTTAAATGGATGCCTCTTGGAAAACACACAGACTCAATCAACACTCCAGACGCACCACAAACAAACACTACTGCAACTTATGTGCGAGCCCGCACAGTTCTTTCTATTTGAACCCCAACAGACATATTCAGAGCCCACAGCCCCTCCAATCCTTCCCACTGACAACAACTCAGCAATCTCTGCAGAAGCCTGTAACCTTAGAACCTTCACCCAGTGTACTTTCCTATATTGCCAGGAACAAAGCAGATGCCTTATTTCAGTCCACAGCAGATGGAGTCCCTCTCTGCTATGTTGTAAAACTGCCTATAATCCAGTTTCCATTTTTAACCAATATATGTTTAAATCTTCTCAATCTTATTTTTGTTACATTTGTTTCATTTTGTCTCATAATGTGACAAATAGGGCTCAACTCCTAATATTAGTTATGTTTTTCACAAATAGGTTTGACATATTAGCACATCTTTAAAAGCATATTTTAATTAAACACTGTCTAAAGGTTTAATAAGCTCTAAATAAATCAGCATGCGTGGTAACTTGACAAGTGGAGCTGTGTACTGTGAGTAACTGATACTGCCAGAGACGAGGTGTTAGAATTTAAAGCACGACCATAGTGCAAGTTAAGGATTACTTTGCATGAGTGGAAAAAATGACAAAAATTTGCAGAAAATGTCTTTTAATATTTCAACTGTGAGCTCAAAAATATAAGCTCTGCATGGTATTGCATGTCTCTGAACCAGGCTGACTGCTTAAATCAGGCTGAAAGACCAATAGACTCACCCTTGGTAGCTGGGCACATTTGCAATCACCAAAATCTTCTTCTCCTTTCCTCCCATGTCTCTCATGGGTTTGATGGAGGTTATCTCCCCAAGTTCTTTCCAAATGTTCTTCAGCTGCGTTCCAGTGCTGGTGCTGGATGCTCTCTGTCTCCCTGCAAAGACTAGAATGCTCTGATCAAATGGAACAAACACACTGAGAGGTCAGGAAAGACAGCCCAACTGGAAGCTGTGGGCGCTTGTGCCATGACAGCCATTAAGGGATAAGCAGCAGAGGGGTGGGGGTCACAGAAAGACAGGGGTGTGTGGGAGAGAGAGGCGGAGGAGAAGTAAGGGGTCTGCTCTGGGACCACGAACAGGAACAGACCAGAGAGACTGTTCCAAGGAATGCAGCTCATTATAATAAAGTGAACGGAAGGAGCCCCATGTGTTTCTGGAAGAGCAGGGATGGATGACTGAATGAGGGGGACAAGGAAAATCCTAAAAAAAAGACTTTTTTCTTTATTGTTAAATGTTCGTCGAACAACAGTTAACTGATTCTGTTCCCTTGTTAGACAATTTATAATATTTCCATGTTTTGAGTTGGTATGTCAAGTTTACTTTCTAATGCTAGGTTTGTAAATGGTTTAAATTCAGGCTCAAGTGTACACAAGAAGTTTGTCCCATGAATCAGGAGCTTATAGAACCACTATTTTTATCCAATAAATAATGAGTGTGTGTTTTTGTTCTCTTGAGGTCGCAGCTAAATAATTTTACAACCTGACAAAGCTCAGGTGATTGTGATGTCTTAATTTGTTCAATTATAGAGCCGTTATAGAGAATCTTTCTGAAAGTGTAAATGTATAAACGTTTTAATCAAACCTCATGTGCAGAACTTATTTCAGTAAAACTTTAAAGACTAACCCATTTTTTACCAAAGTTTTTGAAGATCTTTTAAAGACACATTGATTTTTTTCTTGGGCAGTTTAAAGTGGTTGTGAACGTAACCAAATATAAACCTCTAAATTCTTCAAAGCCAAAGAGCAAGTTGAGATTGTCCTTTTCCATCATGCTGTGGGTTGGCAGCTGCTTGTTAAACCCTTTTAGAAATGTAGCAGATGAGGTGAAGGACATGAAACAAGTTGCTTTTTAGAAGAAGGGCACTTATTCATGTTTACGTGACGAAGTCAATGAAACTGGGGAAAAAGGAAGGATGATGCTCTGTCCTACAAACTGTTGGTTTATTTAAGTATTTTTTGGGAGGGCATAGGAAATGACTGTGCTATTACTGAAATTATCTTCAAAAGTAACATCATGCTGTTCATGATTACTGTACCTCAAAGTGTTTGACTGCTTGTAGTTTGACAGTGGAACAAATATAGATTACGCTACATAACATCCTCTGGTTGTAGTGAAGGGAAGAGTGTATTTTTATACATAGGCATGACCTTGGAGTCTCAGATGGCTCAGAGGTTAAACATTGTTTCCAAGTCTGCTGTTCAGAATTTTATGGCTCTGTAACATCTGTCAGATGGCAGCAGGGCAAACGGGTTTACTAGGATGCTCCTTGCACCCTGAACCCATGATGAACTGGAAAGGTCTTTCATTAAAGGCATCTGGGAGCTGTTTGCAGAACAGCTGGTTGTCCATTGAGATGCATTTAAAACACACTTTTAATAGATGGGAAAAAAGACACCATCAGTTTCACAGCTAGAATGTTTTCATATAAAAGTACACTTGAAGAAGACCCTCATGGTGACAGTTGCAGCGGTGTTAGTAGATTAGGAAGTGCTTTTAGAGACACGGTGACCTAATTACACTGTCCTGGCTGATAAGAGTACTGACAAATTCACCACTGGAAACTCTAGAGGTGGCCATATTAATCTCAATCCAATTTACAAGTGACAGCAACTAGTAGTTTGTTTGTTATTTGATAGGTATTAAAAAATATAGAAAAGAAGCAAGTTTAATTTCTGTTGTTAGGAGGATTTTGATGTTTTTGTGTTTTTTAATAGCTTCTATAGATCTCTATAGTAGGATACAAAGCAACACTTAGGAGAAGAGTAGCGCTACGTCTCTTGACACATTTATATTTTTTCATTCCTTCTGAAGATCAGTTAATTTTTCTTCTTATTTATTGTAACTTTTTAAGGCAATGAACATGTTCACTTTAGTGGGTGTGTTCCGTTTACCTGTCACATTGTCTCATTATCATCTGTTGTGTTTATCACCATCATCTGTTCTTCTCTTGACCTTTTCATTAGGGAGCTCAGTCTTTAGCCTTGTGGCCATGACACAATGCTTTTTCACTCCCTCTGTCGCCCTCCTGTCTTGATCTTCCTCCTGTGTGCAAATTGGCTCCCCTTGAGCCTGTTACTGCCGTGTTTAACAATGCTTTACATTTGTCCGGGTATGTCACTCAGGGCCAAATGTTTGCATTCCCCTGGTTCTTTATTTAGCTCACACTAAATTAAATTATCTTGGGACAATGGTACTGTTTGGCACAGAAAATAACTCAGTGTGTTGTCATACATTGATACAGTGTCTTGCAAAAATAATTTGTACGTCTTGAATTTCTTCCCATTTTTATTTATTTTAACTAATAACCTCAATGTGTTTTACTGGAATTTAATTTAAGAGAACAGAAAGTAGAGAATGATTGCAAAAAAATTAAAAAAACTAAATTTAACACATTTACTTTTTTAAACTAATAAAAACTGAAACGTGTAATGTGTAATGTATTCATCCCCCCTGAGCTGATTCATTGTGGAATACCTTTTTGCTTACAATACAACTGCAAGTCTTTTGAGATTTTGTCTCTACAGGCTTTGCACATCTTAAGACTGGATTTTTTTGCCCATTCTTCTTTGCAAGAAAGATCAAGCTCAGTCAGATTGGATGGAGAGCAAGTGTAAACAGCATTTTCCATTTGTCTTGCCACAGATTATTTCAGATGTGGACTTTGACTGGGCAATCCTAACACAAGCACATACTTTGATCTGAACCTTTCCTCTGCTGCTCAGGCTGCATTTTTAGGCCCATTGTCCTTCTGGAAGGTGAACCTCTTCCCCAGCCTCACATCTTTTGATGCCTACAACAGGATGATTTTCCAAGATTGCCCTCTATTTAGTTCCATCCATATTCCTGACCAGCTTTTTCTTCCTCTTACCAGAAAAAAAACATCCCAGTACCATTCCCATGTTTCACAGTGGGGATGGTGATTTTAGTGTGATGTGATGTGCAGTAGGCAAAGATGTTCTGTTTTGGTACTGTCTGACAAAAGCACCTTATTCAACATCTTTTAGACATCCCCTAAATCCCCTTCTATACCCCTCTACCCCTGTTCTGTCTGGTTTGCACTGGATTTAATTAAAGGGCATCAGAGCATATGGAACTGGAAAAAAAATGTATCCCAGGTATTTTATTTTTAAGGCATTTTAAAAACTATATATGCATTTTTAGGGGTTCAGCACATATAAATGAATGATTCATTACCAGGCCTATGCAGAACCTAAATATGACAAAACAAAATAAATAAATCGGAATCCAATCCTATACTAACATAAACAGAATTGTAAAATTGTCCTAAGCTCTTCACATGGGTAAGTAATATGAGACCAACTTTTATTAGGAATAAAAAGCCATAGTTTCCATTGGTGCAGACAGCATTGAGGTGACAGGTATCAAGGGGGAGAATGAGACCACAGATGCTGACAAATAAGGTCAAATATTATTAACATTAACATTTGGAATAACATTTTGCCCCTGGATTCATGAAACAACTGGAATCTTGGATTTAGAGAAAAAAAACAACCCAAAGCTGAGGAAAGAGGACACAACATAGTTTATGCCTTAGGACAGATAGCTCTAGCATGGAGTAAACAGCTAGACCACTGAGGTGATGGAAGCTGTTGTTTGTGAGCATAAAGTCTATCAGACAGGAAAAGACTTTCTTTTGAACTTTTCTCTTTTTATATGTCAGTACAATACATCTGCTGATGTCTTATAATCATGTAACCAATAACCGCTCTCCCCAAACTTTCCTTTTACCTGTTTAGCTTTGCTAATTAGCTTCAACTGATGGAGTGAATGTCATGACAGACAGTTTTCTTGGAATACTGTTTTTCAGCTGCTTCACCATGATGCATTTAAACACAAGTTAAACAAAGGCTGGTTGGTGGGTAAAACGTCAGACTTGCACAACCAGTAGTGCAAGTCTGAGTGTTGTAGTGCTAGTAAATTTACAGTTCTATTCTGGGTTACATGGTTTAAAGTCTATAGAGTTTTGGGGAGCTGCGTACTTGCAAGATATTTTAAGCCAAAATAAAGCTTTAAAACTGCCTGGTGGTATCATCATCTCGATTTAAAGATGCATCAAATCTCCATTCCTGACATCATGGATGGTGTAAATCTTTCTGGCACTGACCACACGTGAGCTGCAACACAAAAGATGCACACTTAAATTCTGCTGAGTGACACACTGTACACTTGACACATTTCTAGGGGCTCGTTTAATCTTACGCGGAATCTCAATCAGGAGGCCAGATTCCCTGATGATCCCTGAGAAGGTCACAGCTGTGTGGACACACAATGAGGCTTGAATGGCAGCTGGGGACAATGGTCGGCTGCAGAAGTGACTTTACCTAATTGACAGAACAGAGAACACCTGTGTTTGCTTTGACCCGAGGTGTATTTTAGTAGGAGGATGGTCAGTATCGTACACCTACATCATCTAGAAACTCTTGTTTTGGTTCTGCTCCCTAGTTACAGCGATGGAATGGAAAATAAATAGATTTGCGAAACCAGTATTGCACGAGCCTCGGTGCATATTAGCTCACTAAGAAGTGCTGCCATCAGTTGCTGATGGCAAAAGTCAGCATAAAAGGTGTAAATTCTGCAGCATTAGATGTAATTCTGCACATGAGGGCTTGCAATTAGAAACAGTCTTTCATGGATGTGTAAGTGATTAGCTAGATGGTGGGGGAAATCTGAGGAAACATAAAAAGACTTGGAACACAGTGTCCACCTTCTCTTGATCCAAACTGGGCTCTGGTGAATCTGTATCAGATGCACCACACTTTATTTAATTGCATCCATGGAGAGAATTAACGCAGCGGTAATGAGGTCAGTTAAGGGAACATGCAGCTAAAGAAAGTAACAGTGATATTTTAACAGGGTTAGAACAGGGTACTTAGTCTTCAGTCTGTATTCAGTAATGCATAAACACCAGCAATGACTAAATACCAACTTAAAGTTCTCAAACATTTACCTTTTATTGAGTGATCAATGGAGTAGAGATGAGTGATGGACTGGTTGAGAATTATCACCCCCCTCTGCAGCTCTGCACAGTCAAATACAGAACACTTTGAAAATTACTGTGCATTTGTTGCTTGGTTTAGCATCACCTTCTACGAACAATCTCCAGACGAAGAACAGAATCAATTTTCCCCAAATCCAAACTAATGCTGGCAATGTCTGAGTTTTTTGCAGGAACCTTTGAAGCAGTTAGCTTAGCATTGCAGGAAGTGTTTAGGTCCTGATCCTAAGAAAGTGAGTGAGTGTGTTTCCCAAACTGTTCCTGGAATTTAACCAAGTGATAGATGTAGGTATCAACGTGAGTTGAACTGAGCAACCTAGTTTCCAACCAAGAATGCAACTTGGGACAGCACAGCTGGGATGACATAATATTTGGAGTTCCATAAATTTAATGACAAAGAGCTGTTTGACCTTGGCTTTACACTAGTAGTGACTAGGAGATGAAAGACTGTGGTGGACATTAGAATATAAGTCTGAGACTCGAGTCCAGAACACAATCTGAGGGCGTTTTTTAAATACAGTTTTCTGAAAGGTTCTAAATACTTTGGATTGCAACTACTGTTCTAAAGAGATAAAATGTTTAAAATCTATATTTAAGAACGTGACTTATTAGTGATTAGTGAGTTTATGGTTCTCATTGTTTTTATGGTCTGCTTTTCCTCCAGAGAGGTTTGATTACTTTGACATCTAGACAATGCCAATAATATATCTCTTTAATGCCAGAAAATAAACATTGTTTTCACATTATTTGGAGTGTTACATTGATAACATTTTAAATTATGGGTAAAACTGTTGAGTAAAAGACTAGTATTGCAAAGTAAACCTTTCACCGCAGATCGTGGGCAACCCTCAGAAACAATTTTCACAGCCCATAGCTCAAAGTAGCTCATCACAGTGTGACACTGAGATCCGTCATCTCTTGGGGCATTCTTGATCTTTCTGGAGGGTTTTGTTGCTGTTGGAACAAATGAAAGTGTTGTGCTCCAAACTAAAGAGTAACAGAAAAATGAGGGAAGTTATGAAAAGTACAGAATCCAGGCTCTGTGACGGGACAAGAACACATCATGTGCAGCAATATCAATGCATTTTTCAACATAACAATGTGATAGGACCAAATGCGCCCATTACAAAAGGATAGTGAAGGAAGAAAAGGCTAAGGCTACTGGACCAGCCTGCTTGATGTCCTGACCATTCCTGAACAGCAAGTTTTAGAATTTTGAAATTGAAAACAGAATGATGACAACACAGTTATGTTGCACGTTTTAAAGGAAGAATGAGTCGAAAGGGCAACCAAAATGTATCTTAGAGAGCCTCGCTATTCAAAAGGTTATTTTTTTGTTTGTTTTTGGCTAATGATCTGTCAAAAAAATAATAATAATAAAAATAACTGGAGTGGTTAATATTGTCTGCAATTAAAACAAGTTTAAAAAATGTTTAAAACATCACAGCATTGTTTTGAATTTTAGTTAATGCTTGACATTTAGCTGATTTGCAGTTGTAGCATTTATAAATGCCATCTCTGTTGGACTGAAACAATATCAAAGATCCAAGCATCAAATGACAAAAGGTTGGTTTTAAGGGACCATTAATTGATGAAAATCTAATTTTGCTGTCACTTAAAGAACTGACAGTAAAATTAGATTTTCATCAATTAATCAATTGTTCCTCTCGTATCACCAAAAACAGTCAAACATTAATAGATTTAATTTTTTCAAATAAACCTGGTCGAATCATAAAAGCCTATAACTTAGTGTGCGGCTTATCCGACCATAATATCACTCTCATTGGAAGAAAATTACCCCGAAATCGTTTTGTCAGTCGTTATAATGCACAGAAACAGATTGTAATACAAATTCCAAGAAAGGATGTACCCAAATTTGAGGCCGAATTAGCAAGGGTTAATTGGGATGACGTCTCAAACCAGAATCAGATAAATGATTGCTGTAATCGGATATTCTCAAAGTTTGTAATAGTATGAATAATTTTCTTAAAACTCAAATGAAGGGACGAAGAAAAATACAGCTACCTTGGGTATCGGATGACATTTGGAAGTTAATGAAAATGAGAGACTATGCCCTAAAATCTTTTCTTAAAAACAAAAGGACCACAGATTGGCTGCTTTTTAAAAGTTTGAGGAACAGAGTTGTCAAAGAAATATAACCTAAATCTAAAGCTAAATATTGCATAAATGTTTTGTTAGAAGCAGGAGGGAATGGTAAGATGATCTGGAAACAATTAAACAGTTTACTGAATCCCAATGCATGCACTAAGCACAAATATGAACCTGCGATAGCAGGAAAAATCATAACTGATCCTGCTCAGCTAGCAACAATGTTTAATGATTTTTTTCCTCTCTTCAGTTAAAGACTTGGCATCAAAGTTCTTACCAACTCCAATGGATATACATAGAACAAAACAGACGAAAAGTGTTCAGATTTGTTTGAGATAAAGGAAATTCATTATTCTGACGTTCAAAAAGCTATCAATAGCTTTCAATAGCTTTGAACTCAATGATCCTCTCACATTTTTCATATGGAGCTACTGTCTGGTCTCAGACTGGTCAAACTATACTCAAACCATTAGCAAGTCTCTATAATCGGGCTTTAAAGGTTTTATATCAAAAGCCAATCAGATTCCATCATTGTCACATTTTGCCCAAATTTGGCATTTTAGACTTTCCTAATTTTATTAATTATAATCTTTTAAAATTGATTTTTAAGTGTTTACATGGATATGCACCTACATCATTAAGCGACTGCATACAGAAACTGCAGGGCAATAGCAGATCTACCAGAGCGGCTTCAGATGGAAATTGTAAGGTCCCCTTTCGATGAACCACTTTTGCTAAAAGTGCTCTGTCCGCGAGAGGAACTGCAGTTTGGAACTCACTTCCTGTTGATTTAAAGTCTGTAACCAGTTTCAAAAAACAAACAAAACTCTGGTTATGTCAAAAAAAGAATTGTACCCATTTTTTATGTTTTATGTTTCACTGTTTGTTTGTTTGTAGATGTTGTCAACATTATGTTGTGCTATTTTAAATGATTATTACTTCATTTTTAGAGGTACTTTTTAAAAGCCCATCTAGGGACAAGTGCTGCGAATTAGCTGTTGCTATTGCACTATGACACAAACATGGGACTGCTGTTTTGTTCAGTTGGTCAATGTCAATGTGTGTCTGTCCCTATCAAATAAACTTAAATAATTAATTTGTCAGGCTGGCTGTCAACATGTATCAGCCATCAGTTAACCAGAGCCACCAAAATAAAGCACCAGAGTTGATGGTTTTGCTTTTATCACTTTGATTTTGGACTGTAGGAGCCACTGTTCACTGCCAAAGGGCTTTAGTCAGTGACTACATACCATTTGACTGTGAACAGGGGAAAGAAGTTATATCCAAATAGACTGCGTTCCAGTGGCAAGTCCTGAAATCAACAGGATTTCGCTTAGTGACCAGGCGAACTATTGCTAGGGATACAAACGGATCTCTTTCTCTGAATTTTATGCATTCAAACCTTGTTGCAACATAGTTATTAACAGAGATTGTACAGTATCGTGTGGGACTGGTTTAGTGAGATACAAACTATTTTAAGTCCAAGCTGTTTATTACTACAGCTATACCTAAATGCAACGCAGTCACGTCAGAGTTATAGATAAGGGATATTGAAAAATGCCGCAATCCTTTTTGCAGTTTAAAACTGCCCTGGCACATGTAGGCAACCATCTGCTCAATATCGTATGCCTGAAATGCTGTGACGGGACACATAAAAAAAAAAAAACAAGAAAAAGAGAAAGAGAAATGTGGAAAATCATTTGAAAATATTTTATTCAGCATGCAGGCCATCAAGCGCTACAAGCAAACACAAAGTGGTCGTTCGTGCAGGAATGGCACCCTTTAGGTGAGTCTCTCCTTCTGCTAGCCAAAGCCAATCATAATGCAGGGAATCATCTAAATTCTGGGGCAAACTGAAATTCGGTGCAGTCCTATACAAAGCACATAACATTCTTTATCTATTCTCTGCTGGAAGCAGGGTGCGCCCACTCCCCATGGATTAAACATGCATAAAAGCAATAGAAAACTTGTTCCACATGCAACTGACCGATAAGTAATTGTTTATTTTTCTATCTGGTGGTGTGCCCTACCCTTTTATAATGTCACCTTGGGCAACTGCCTATATGGCCATATAAGAAGCTGCCACTGCCAATAAAAATTCATTATTCTACATTTTGTGCATTCAAACACTAATGGCACATGCTTAAAAATATGTATTACTGTAGCAACCTCTGAGTTTTACACACCTGGCAGCCTTATTGGATTTTAAGGACAGAATTCCAGAATTTGTTGAAACCCCTCCCCTTAGGCATGCTTTAGGATTCCAGGCTTGTGTTTATTTTGCAATTTGCACTTTTCCATTGTAGATCATATAAGCTCCGGCCCCTGACCATTTAAAAGTATTTAAGTGTACATGTGTGGACTTTTAGTGTCCCCCACGTGCTGGCTGAAGGACAAAGGTAAAGTCAGTTAAATGACAACTGCCCCCATCTTGTCGTCCTGGGTCCCCTGCTGCTGGTGCAAAGCTGCTCTACTTTCATCTCATGCTCGTAAATATGTCAGAATAACAACGATGAGATTTATAGAAGGTCGGACCCTTTGCCAAGAGCCTCTCCTTCTTCCCGTCAGCTGTACCTTATTGAACAGAGAAGTATGCCACCTTAAAATTCTAGGTCATGAAAGACCGTGTTGTCTTTCACATACTCAGACACAAGGATCTGCGAATAATGATAAATAGAGATTTGATTCTGTTTTTTAATACACTGCATGACAAATAATCTTCTTAAAGTCCTATTCAATAAATTTGAACATGCCTGATGAGGTGATTCCAACCAGGTATTAAACATACTTTTCATTTAGCCCACATTTCAGCAATAAATTTTTTTATATTCTTCTGATGTAACATTCTTTTCTTAAATGTTTTGTTTTCATTAGCTGCAAGCAGATAAATCATCTTAATTAACAGAAATAAAGGCTTGGAAACATCAGTCTGTGTGTAATTAATCGATATAATGTATTTAACGTGGTGAATTGAGTCACTGAAATATATGAACTTTTCAATAATATTAAAATTTATTGAATATGACTGTATATTGGTCTTTTGTAGCTCTAGAGCGCCTTAAACTGTCAATTATGGTGTTATGTTGAGTTCACATTTTGTATATAAATAACCATGTGTAACACAAGAGTGCAAACAGCTAACTAAACCCATAAATGCTTTGTATCTATATTTTTAACCTCACAGCTTTTAAATGTATTTTTATGTTATTATTTTATCCTCCAAAAGGGGGAGATAAACATTCATCTCCATGCTTTACTGTGAGAAAATGTAACGTTGATATTAATTACCTCCTATAGCGTATCAAAAAGTTAAGTGCTTCCTCACACATCTAGCTGTTTGTTCATTCATTCTGACTATTTAAAAATAGCAGCTTTTCACAAAGTGAAGCTTTGTTAAAGTAAATGTTAAGCTCTTCATAGGCTGTGCCTGAATACAAAAAGGACAATAACACCAATGCATTGCTTGGACAATATAAACATTTTTACTTTACCTAAAAACTTAATTCAGTCTGTCACAAATAATAGATTTATTGTAAAATTAAGGTCAGAGATTTGTAAAAGTTGACAAATGGATCCTAAAAGTCTCATTCATTTTTTCAAAATTCTCAGACACATGAACACTTGCTTCCCTTCCATGTTTTCTTTGGAAGAGCTGGAAGAGTTTTCTAAATAGAGTCACACCTGAGTGGGGCATTCTCAACATAATCATATGTTACTTTAATACATTTCACTTTGGCTCCCTCTATTGGATGGAGTCAAATCCATTGAATGCCCACTTTAAATGCAACGAAATGCACATACAGATTCCAAAATTTAGAAAAGTAAAGTTTTGGATCTCAAATTTGCATTCAGAAAATGTTGTCCTATCTTTCATTTAAAAAAGACGTATTTCACTTTATTTACGTTTTCTTCTTGATTCTTGCTATACAGTAACTTGAAATATTGCATAGGCCTACTATACACAATTCAAAAGCTTCTCAAAATAGTTTAATGAGCTGAAAATCATTTCCAATTTTTTTCACCAACAGGTCACATTGTGAAAATGTCCACTACCACACCTTCCAAAAAGATGACCCCCATCATCATGCTTGTTTTAAAGATCGTTGGAAAAGCCTTAGTGGTCGCTTACAATTTTAGAAACAGTATTTACATGCACTTTATAAAACTACAACTACTACTAAAAACATACTAAAGATACCAAGCATGCATAAATCAAAGAGAAAGCATTGTAAAAAGCTGTTCAATAGCTTATTTGGACTATGGAAAAAAAAACTGACATTTGTTCTGTATGCTTTTGCAGACTTTTCAGAAGATAACAGAAAAATATGTTATTTCCCAATAACATGGTCTTGGTATCAGAGTTGAAACGTTTTCCAAGAACTGCTGTGAGGAGAAAGGAGGTATGTAGTCTAAAGGTTGCCCTTAGGTTTGTATCTGTTACCATGACACAAATGTAAACTTCACTGGTAAAGATTATGTATAACCTCTAAGAGATGAAAAACAGAGACACACCTTTCTGATTAAATACGTCAAAGCTTAGTCATCTTAACTTACGTCTTGAAATGTCGGAAATCTGATCCAAGCCATGAGGAATGGGTTAAAGAAACTAATTTAATGGACTTTAAATTTCATTCGCAACCTGAAAATAAAACCAGAATACAACTAGGTAACTTTAACAGTAATCTGCATGGTATGTACCAGATGATATGCTGCCACTACCCAGCCTCATGCAAGCCCATAATGCATCCCTGATGAAACTCTGTCAGGTGCTGGTAATGCTGTCAAATGCATCTATGTTTCATCTGGTGCCTGCTGACCTTCTAGTATTGCCTTAACAAACTGTCAGATGCTCAGTACTGCCTGTAACACCATTTATTCTATGCGGTGCTGTTTGTAAAGTTACACAGTCAAAAACTGACAGCAATATTTTGAGTGATTAAGTCATAAGAGAGGGGCTTATATTTCCATATTATATTTTCACTCATATATTTTAATCTAATATTTAATTTGCTAATTCAATATTTAGTTTGGGACTGTTACATTTATATATGTATGAATGACATTTTGAAAATATGACTGAAAAATGAACCCTTATTGCCGTCAATATTTGACTGTGCAACTTTACAAACGGCACGCCATATTATTCCACCATTTGCGCCCTCTGATGTCCATTTTAGACTAATACAACTATAGCATCGTGTTACTACATGGTGACAACGGTTTTTGCTGGATGGTATTTTGCCGACTGATGTTTGTAAAGCAAAAATCCCAGCTTCTGCTTGCAACAACAAAACCAAAACAAAGGACAACTCTCATTTTAGTGAATGGCTGTCTCATGGCACAGTTGGTGTGACGCAGCAGATACGCACAGACCTCATTTGCCTCCTCGCTACAGTAAAGCCGAATGTTTTGTCGCTCGGTGAATCGCGCAATCACGCGTCCCACCCAAACCGGAGTGGACCGCAGTCCACCATCTGCTAATAAAAGGACAGTCCTATGATCGGCGGAGGTCCAGCAGAAGCACACGCCGTTGTCAGGGGTTTTTTTTTGCCTGTATTTTGCTTTTTCTTTCACTTTCATACACATCAGGTTGGTGCGACAGCAGCGTGCATCAAGCCCGGGAAAAGGTAAATATGCTTAGACTGAGAAATGGAGCGCATGTAACATTTTGTGAAGCTTTATTCCGTGGACACTCCGAACTGGCGTCTGTGGATTTATTTCCGGGTAGCTCCAGCTATCACAGTTAGACGCACTTCATCGACATTTTTCGATGAGGTTATGAGAGTACCTATATGCACTTTTAAATCAAGAAGTCGTAATACAACTCAGTAAAAGGGCGTAACATTTAGTTTTAAAGTAAGCTGCTGTGCAGACGTCTTGATCAATCTTCTTATTCCCATTTATTTCGCTGCCCATGAGACAGATTCAGGTTTGGAAATATTTTACGGTGGTCCTAAGGGACATTTCCAGATCTTTTTTAGGACTGTTTTTTTGTTTGCTTGTTTTTATTGCTTTTGAACGTTGTTGTTTTACTCACTTTGAGTAAGAACTTTAACACAGTTCCTCAGTCTTAAAAGGTAATTGAAGACATGTCAATTGGTTTGATCCATTTTAGGTCTAGGTAAGTATGGAAAAAAGATCAATAACAACAAATTGCGTTTCCAGGCGTTTATCTCATTTTATTATCAATCCAACATTCGACTCAAATATTTATTTTAATTTCTACAGTAATGACGTCTTTAAACTTTGAGTTGCAAATACAATTAAATTTTTCTTCAACTTGGGTGTTTTATTGCTGATCTTTTGTTAAAATTAAAATAAATAAATACATCACAAAGTTAAAAAAGGACTCTTACCCTGCTTTTTTGGCCTTTAGACACTAGGCCTTTACCTTTAGAATTATATAGAAAAAAAACAGCTGGAAAAATCTACAAACGTGAGTCTGGAAAACTGTGGAATTTTGAAATGGAAAACCTGAAGGAACCCTATTTTAAACTGCATCTGTGGCAAGGCTTTGCAGAAAAGCAGACAGTGTTTGAGGAAATACTTTTGCATAGTAAAGTATAATTTGAATCATACTTTCGTGTTATGTGGAAGAACATATTGAGTATATCTTCTTGGGCTTTTATACTTGTGTGTGCAATTCCTTTTGTACTTTATTTACTTTAGATAATACAGGTAGTAATATAACATTATGTTTCATTTCTTCTATCCCAGCAAAACCGAGCAACATCAGCCATGGTGGTTATCGGCAACGCAGATTTTGCCCTGGAGTTGTTCCGCACTCTGAGCCGAGCGAATCCAGGCGGCAATATCTTCGTCTCTCCGCTGAGCATCAGCTCGGCAATGGCCATGGTGTACCTTGGTGCTAAAGGAGACACTGCGACTCAGATGGCAAAGGTCAGCACACTGTCACGCCATCTCATGATCAGCCTCTGTCAGTGTCAGTGAATGTTTTATTCATAAAAGGATTTTAAAACACTTTTTCAGTGTATTATGAAACACAGTCAGCCCCTTGCTGTGTCCTCCAACCATTTTGTGAGTTCAGACACTTATCACCTGTATTGAGCAAGTTGTTTATCTAAGCCAAACCCTTTAGGTGTGTCCTGGTTGAGGTGCTTACTGCAGGGAATCAAATCTGTACTTTGACCTCATTTGATAACCATTGCATTGTTTGTTTTAAAAAAAAAGCTGAACGTTGTAAAAACCTGTCCCGAAGAACAAAGGTTTCATTGCTTGGACCAGTTCCTCTGGAAAAGCTTCCTCAGTCATAGTGTACATTTAAGTCTGAGCAATAGAGTTTGTGTTTGCCAAGGGATGTTTCTTCATTTGCAGAACCTCATCTAGGCAGATACAGCCTCAAAGATTTTAAATACATCTATCATCTACACATCTACAACTACATAAAGCCCTTTTTTGTCTCGAGTTCAGTTTCATTGTCCCCACTCTCATTTCTTCAGGCTCTCTCATTTACGTCTGGTGAAGGCATCCATGCAGATTTTCAAACCCTAAATGCTGAAATAAACTCACCGTCTGCATCGTACATCCTGAAAGTGGCCAACCGTCTTTATGGAGAGACCACGTCTAAGTTTCTCCCTGTGAGTTTGCACACATCTGCTCGTCCAACTGATTTTAAACTACTAAAATGACATTGATTAAGCTTTTATCTAATATCTGCAGAAATTCCTGGAAGACACACAAAAGTTCTACCAGGCAGACCTGAAGCCCGTTAATTTCATTGGAAATCCAGAGAACTGCAGAAAGGAGATCAACAGCTGGGTGGAGCAGCAGACAGAGAGTTAGAAAATCAATGTTAATCTCTCCATCAGATTGGAAAACAGGTTTGTTTTTGTCTGTTGGTTTAGGCTTAAGTCTCACATTGTGTTCATATAATTTTACAGATAAGATAAAAGATCTTCTGAAGCAAGGAACCGTCAACACAATGACAAGGCTGGCTCTGGTGAATGCCATCTACTTCAAGGGAAACTGGATGAGTCGCTTTGAAGCGTCTAACACCAAGGAGATGCCCTTCAAAATCAACCAGGTAGAAACAATTTCAGACAATGTAGAAACTGGGACTGTGGAGCTGGGGGTCTTCAAAAAAAGTTCTCTAAAGATCTGATTACCCATGTTTTCTGTCTCTTGTGTCTCAGAATGAGTCAAAGATGGTGCAGATGATGTACCAAATGAAGAAACTGCCCTACAACTACATCCCTGAGTTGGGACTGCAGATCCTGGAGCTTCCATATGTGAATCAGGAGCTCAGCATGTTCATCCTGCTGCCAGGGTTGTCAGCAGACAACTCAGACCCTTTGCTGAAGGTACACATCCATGAAAAAAAAAACAATTAAGAAATGCTAAATTTTGTTTTCAAGCAAAGAACACGCATGAGCAACAGAATCACCAGATTTACTCTTTTGCAGCTTGAAAACGAGATGACGCCAGAGAAGTTGGACGAATGGACCAAAAGAGCAAATATGGACACCCAAACAGAAATCATCATCCACCTGCCAAAGTTCAAGCTGGAGGAGGACTATGAGCTCAAGGAACATCTGTCCAAGATGGGCATGACGGACGTGTTCTGCTCCGGCAAGGCTGACCTGGCGGGCATGAATGGAGAGGGGGGGCTCTTCTTGTCTACGGTGGCTCACAAGGCCTTTGTGGATGTGAACGAAGAGGGAACAGAAGCCGCCGCAGCCACAGCTGGCATGGTGTCTTTCTGCATGTTGCGGGAGGAGCACTTCCAAGCAGATCACCCCTTTCTCTTTTTCATCAGGCACAACAAGACCAAGTCCATCCTCTTCTTTGGCAGGTTCTCATCTCCTCAGAACTGAAGTAGTACATTTGATACTAAAATAAAAGTTAAAATATTTACCTTTTCTTTATCAAATAATCCTTTGCTTTCTGTTCATTTTAACTAAGCATAATCACAATAAAAATATGCAAATAACACTGTGGTAAACTGATTCTTTTTTAGAGAAATTTGTTTCAAATTTTATTTTAAAAGTTTAAGATAAGCATTTTCTGAACTGAAACTGTTTCATACAAAAAATCTGAACTAGTTTTGTTCTAAACGGATTAAAAGTCAGAAGTAGGTTATAGATTTATTAAGAACGATAATCAGAAGCAAACTATGTATGAGCTGAGTAGGATTTACAATGGTAGCTAGAGCTGCATCAAATGAAAATGTTGCTTCGGTAAAACGTTGGAACTCAAGATGCTGATGCATGTCTTTTTCCAACCACCAGAGGACAGCAATATTAAGTATTTTTTATTTGCTCATTTAAAAGTAGTTCAGCGTGACCAATGTACTTAAAAAATGTAAACTGCATCTTTGGATATGCTGGTGAATTTCTTGAGGGACATACCTTAGTATTTCCACTCTTAAAATCAGATGCCTTTGCTCAATTGAACAAACCAGGGTTCATCAGGTGCTGGCTTGTGCAACAGCAGCAACTGGGTGTGTCAGATCTATTTACCTACAGCCATGTGGAGGTTCCACGGTGGCGTCTCTTTTGGTCAGGGAACGCCCAGCAAACCCTCTACACCTTACTTTGGTATAAAAGCATTAAGCTTTCTGCTTTGGCACTGCTTCACCAGCTCCTTACTGTCTGTTTACAAGTATTTTGTCTTTTCAAGAAAATTCAGCTTGATGAGAATAACTTGCACCATAAAAGTCTTCATTGTGCCTGTGGGAGATCATCGGGCCTGGTAAAGCACGTGAACTCAGGCGATGATCGTAGGGTTCTCAGCCTCAGCAGTCACTGGATGTATTAGAGAGACAGATATGAAGGTTTGCTGGGCTTGATAAAGCAGCATACATGGACTTGGAAAGTCCCCTCAAGTTCAATACCCAATATGGCTGCTGTGCATATAAAAGCATGGTGAGAGTTGCAGGAATAATTGTTTGCACTTCTCTCTGTGTATCTCATTAATCCAATGGCGCACATAGTACTAGACATTTTGCATATTTGTGAACCCTTTCCTTTTGAACGCATAAAATGTGAAAAAATACCCGATCAGCTTGTATTGTGATCAGTAGTTCACAATAATTAGCAAATCCCTCTGTTTTATTATTTGAGTTGCAATTGTTCAGGACTATGACTTTAGCTAATGACGTATGTTACAAACCTAAATGGGTAACTAACCTATTAGTTATCTAAACCTTTTTATACCCCAGACCATATTGGATGTTGATTTCGGTGCATTGCAGCTCACCTCAAATATTTTGACTTCTGATTACAAATACAGATTTAATAAAGAGCAGCACAACCTGCAGATAAAACCTCGATTGAGAAATGTTATTTGAAAACAAACTTTTATTTTGAAGTTAGAAGCCGGAAACTGACTCAGAGTTAGAGTTACGTAACTTGACGCTGGTGGGTAACGCACTGTTGGAGTGCTTTTGGCTAACGGGTGAGAAACTGCTGTTTTACTTAATAATTTCATTCAGTATTAATGCCATTTTATCACATTGAAATTTAAAAAGCTGTTGAAAAAAACGCCAAAGGGTTTTTTCCCTTTTTTTTTTCATAATTTTCCGGTTTTTGGGAACAAAAAATTATTAATAAAAACTTTGGAAAAGGAAATAGCTGTGAGCAGTTTTTTTGCTAGCAAGCACAAAGTTTGGGAAGATCCGGTCTGACTGGTTTTACTTGTCAGAAACTACTTTTGAATGTGACACGTATACTAATTGCTATTCTTTAGAGGTTACTTTTATTACTTTTAACTTTCGAACCCAAGGGACTGAAAACTATATTAGGTTTGAATAAAAAGCAGCTTGTAAAAACATATTATCTCTGACTTGTAACAGATGAGGGAGGCTGAAACACCTCCAGCCAACCGTCCGTGTCTTATTTCGGATTTTTAAACCTTTGCGTCTCTTTTAAAATCACGTTTTTTTTTTTTCATTGATTTGGTTATTGGCAGTTTTCATGTGCCCTTTTTTTTTCAAGCTGGGTTACTACTCCCTGTTGGGCTTTTTGGGAAACCAAGTTTGAAAAAAATGTTTGGGGACTTCATTTAATTTTTTATTTTAGCTCTTTTATTTGATCCCTTTAATTGCACTGAAGGAAACACAAAGTGAGAACAAAATAAGAAATAATCAGCACAGTGTCAACGTTACGGAGGACAAGACGGAAAATATATTTTACAAAATGGTTTTATTTTATGTATGTATGTGTTTGCTTTATTTTTGGCATTTTATCTTTTTCATTTAAAATGTTATTTGAGCATTTCTTTGTATTTCCATTTTCTAAAAATGCTTTAATAATACAATCAATATTTGCCTGTATTATGGTTAAGGACTCTCTAGTATCGCTCTCCTTGGTTTATGTTACTGAATAAAACCAGTGACAACCTTTTGATTCCACTTTTACCACTGGGTTTTGTGGTTGGTTTACATTTCTTCTGTAAATCTTGCCATTTATGGAAGGTTATGTTCTATTGTCTGACCTTTATATGATGTTTATACGGTGTCTCCTTGTTTGTTTAGATGAACAAACAGCGTGAATGCACTTCTCTGATGAAGGTGTTGGTGACAGGGGGGTCCGGACTGGTGGGGAGGGCGATACAGCGTGTCATAGAGGAAGAAGGGGGAGCCAAAGAAGGAGAAGAATGGATATTTTTGTCCTCCAGAGATGCAAACCTCATGTGAGAATCATTGCTCGTCTTGTTACTTTTGTGCAGCGTTACATGTTTTTTAAAATTGTTTACGATAAAACAGACCGAACGCATTTGAGTGTGCTTCTGGTTTCTCCTCAGGAACAAAGAGGAGACACTGGCAGTTTTTGAAAAGCACCGGCCCACCCACGTCATCCACCTGGCTGCTATGGTGGGAGGGCTTTTCAAGAACATGAAGCACAACCTGGACTTCTGGGTATATAAGAAACTTCTTTCCCTGCTGTCAAACATTTACTAAAATTGTGCTGAATATGTTATTTTTCTTAAACATTGTACAGATGTGTTCTGTTGACATGTCTGTTAAGGTATTTAAACTGATCTTCCCTACTTGTAAGGGAAAGAAATCCACACAGGGTTATTTCAGCTGGACTCCACTCAATGACCAAACAATTGTCCCTTCTTTTAGGCAATAATTTTTCCAGGTAAAAATCCTTAAATAATACAAAGAAAACAGAACCAGATGTGGAATAGTGTACAGAATGCTTATGTTTGATGTGTAAAAAAGTTATGGCTGAAAAACCAGTAACCTCTCAAATTGAATTTTTGTCAACAGTGTTAAACTACAAGCAATTTATCTTCAAAATCTGTCAAGTACTTCATAACATTCTTCTTTTCCACAGAAAATCAGTAAAATATGGTTACTAAAACCGTTATGTTCTCGATGAGCCAATTAGCAACAAATTGTTTACTTCAGCAAAATCAAACAAAATTAACATTTATTCCAAACCAAGCAATGCCTGGCAAAGGTTACCGATCAGAATTGTTTGGGCCACACCCTACTAGGAAATTAGCTCTGTGACTGCATTAGCTGTAGCAACATCTGAGGTAAGGTAAGGTAAGTTTATTTATATAGTGCTTTTCAGTAACGAGACACTCAAAGCGCTGTACATACAATTAACAATTACAATACAATCACAAAGAAAATAAACACAGATACAGAATTAATAATCCTTCCAAGTTTACTGGTAGAAATTGGTTCCAAGCCACTCTTAATAATAAAGCATCTTATGCTAAAAGAGATGATAATATTGATAGTCTCATCATTCCACTGAATTCTAACTAGGGAAGCTGAGTCACTGGTACAAAACAGCTTTAATCCACATTTTCAGGTGCTAATAATATATTGCTTTTACTGGTACTGAAGTTGAACTAAGTAATAACAGTCCACTGTAGTCTAATTAAGAAAGCTGGGTCATTGGTGTAAGAGCAGCTAAAGTCCAAATTACTAATAATGTTTGGTTTTCGCTGGTAATCCTTCTGATAAAACTAAAAATCTATGAAGAGTAATGAAATCACACATTTAGGTAAAGTAAGATAGGAAGAAAAAAAAAATCATATTCACTCTATTCTTAGCAGAATAGAGTCTGAAGTAGTACAAAAAAACCTCAGCAGGGGTAAGCAACACACACATAAGTAAAGATTTAGCAAGGGTACGGTGGAATCTTGAGGGTGCGAATATACAGGGGTTGGACAATGAAACTGAAACACCTGTCATTTTAGTGTGGGAGGTTTCATGGCTAAATTGGACCAGCCTGGTAGCCAGTCTTCATCAATTGCACATTGCACCAGTAAGAGCAGAGTGTGAAGGTTCAATTAGCAGGGTAAGAGCAAAGTTTTCTCAAAATATTGAAATGCACACAACATTATGGGTGACATACCAGAGTTCAAAAGAGGACAAATTATTGGTGCACGTCTTGCTGGCGCATCTGTGACCAAGACAGCAAGTCTTTGTGATGTATCAAGAGCCACTGTATCCAGGGTAATGTCAGCATACCACCAAGAAGGACGAACCACATCCAACAGGATTAACTGTGGACGGAAGAGGAAGCTGTCTGAAAGGGATGTTCGGGTGCTAACCCGAATTGTATCCAAAAAACATAAAACCACGGCTGCCCAAATCACGGCAGAATTAAATGTGCACCTCAACTCTCCTGTTTCCACCAGAACTGTCTTTCGGGAGCTCCACAGGGTCAATATACACGGCCGGGCTGCTATAGCCAAACCTTTGGTCACTCGTGCCAATGCCAAACGTCGGTTTCAATGGTGCAAGGAGCGCAAATCTTGGGCTGTGGACAATGTGAAACATGAATTGTTCTCTGATGAGTCCACCTTTACCGTTTTCCCCACATCCGGGAGAGTTACGGTGTGGAGAAGCCCCAAAGAAGCGTACCACCCAGACTGTTGCATGCCCAGAGTGAAGCATGGGGGTGGATCAGTGATGGTTTGGGCTGCCATATCATGGCATTCCCTTGGCCCAATACTTGTGCTAGATGGGCGTGTCACTGCCAAGGCATGCCGAACCATTCTTGAGGACCATGTGCATCCAGTGGTTCAAACATTGTATCCTGAAGGCGGTGCCGTGTATCAGGATGACAGTGCACCAATACACACAACAAGACTGGTGAAAGATTGGTTTGATGAACATGAAAGTGAAGTTGAACATCTCCCATGGCCTGCACAGTAACCAGATCTAAATATTATTGAGCCACTTTGGGGTGTTTTGGAGGAGCGAGTCAGGAAATGTTTTCCTCCACCAGTATCACGTAGTGACCTGGCCACTATCCTGCAAGAAGAATGGCTTAAAATCCCTCTGACCACTGTGCAGGACTTGTATATGTCATTCCCAAGACGAATTGACGCTGTATTGGCCGCAAAAGGAGGCCCTATACCATACTAATAAATTATTGTGGTCTAAAACCAGGTGTTTCAGTTTCATTGTCCAACCCCTGTATATATAGGTCTGAGTGTGTTGCAAGAATTAGACTGTCAACACTGATAGAAGCGCCATTGTCCTTGAGAAGAGAGGTGGATGTTTTATCAATCGGCTGCATAGTCCTATCAGCACACAGCTGGTAGGGGAGTGCTGGGGAAGAGCGTCGTGTTTATATAACATCCAGGAGATATTTTGTCGATAGCCAGTTAGCAGAAGTTGCCAAGGCCACATTGGGGCGCCAGATTTAGAAAAACAATAAATGTTGTGGTTCAGGCAGTTGTGAATTTCCAACTACCTTAAGAGGTTTACTGGTATGTCTCAATTGCGAATCCAAATAGACAAATTTCTGGTATTTTCCGCAGATCTGGACCGTACAACTTCTCCAAGATTATATCCTTTAACCTCTTAGTCCATACGCTGCCAGGCTGTGTCCAGCTTGCGATTCTGCTCTCTTAACATTTCAGTCTGAGTGTTGATCGCTCTTCAGACTCCATCCAACATCGCAGGCAGCTTTGGAACGCTTTGAACAGCCGCCCACGTATTGCGAATCACTCGATAAGCCAGGTAACCACCAACTCCAAAAAGCAGAAATCCTGTTATCAAAAGTCCAAATATGTACACATTTTCTACGTACGCGACCGACATCGTAGTCAGGCACACAATCTTCCACTGCTGCCAAGAATCCATTGTGTATCCAGAGAAGAACGTCCCGTCTGGACAAGAGGGTTCTCCTTTACCCTGTCTTCCCGTTGAAAAAACAATTTGATCAAAATTGAGAGTCCAGCTGACCAAATCCATAATTTAAAAGTCTGGAGGATATGCAAAGTGAGGCTCTGAGAAAAATACAGACAAAAAGCAGAAGCAGGGAGGGAGTGAGAGAAAACGCATGTGTCTTCCACCGAGAGCAAGCAACAATTTCCAGATCAGTATTGTTTCAAAGGTTCGCTTCCTTACTGACTGCCTCTCTGGTACTTGTATAAATGTCTCTCAGTTTTTCACAGGTTCACACCTGTTAGACTTGTTCCACAGTGCTCAAGTGTTGTGAATCACCTTTATGGTCTCTATGTCACCAGATTATCACAAAATGGTTCCTACCGTCTTGCTTCCAAGCTTGAATTGACAGTATCGGTGTCTTGCAGAGGAACAACATCTACATCAACGATAATGTGCTGCAGGCAGCGCATGAGGTCGGGACGGTCAAGGTTGTTTCCTGTCTATCCACTTGCATTTTTCCCGATAAAACAACCTATCCTATCGACGAGACCATGGTAAAAGTTCACTCTCATCCAAACTGTTGGGGGGAAGAAAAAAAAAATCAGTGACATTATAAATGGTGACCACATGTTCTTGTGTCTGCAATAGATCCATAATGGCCCACCTCATGAGTCCAACTTTGGTTATGCCTATGCTAAAAGGATGATTGATGTTCATAACAGGTCTGCGTTTGCTGCTGCTTTATAACCTGAAAAAAGCACTTCTTTAAATGGATGAATTAGACGTCAATTTCAGTTTGTGAAAAACCGTTTCTCTCAGGGCTTATTTCCAGCAATACAGCCGATGCTACACAGCTGTGATTCCCACAAATGTATTTGGTCCTCATGACAACTTCAGCATCGAGGATGGCCATGTGCTGCCAGGGCTCATTCATAAAGCATACATCGCTCAACGTAAGTCTGCTTTTTCAGAGACATGGCTCTGCATTTTGGAGTGTGTTTTTTTTTTTTTTTTTTTTTTTTTTTTTTACTCTTCTGTGAATTTTTTTTTTTTTTTTTTTTTTGGTCAGAGGAGGGGAAGCCTCTGGAGGTCTGGGGTTCAGGCTCTCCTAGAAGGCAGTTCATCTACTCTTTGGACTTGGCTCGTCTTTTCCTCTGGGTCCTGAGGGAGTATCCAGAGGTCGACCCAATCATTCTCTCTGGTCTGTCCTTATTGCATAACATGGATGTTAATAGTTAAAAGTAAAATTTAATGATGTATTATTATTATTATTATTATTATTGATTA
Organism: Crenichthys baileyi; assembly: GCA_036173005.1. Classification (NCBI taxonomy): domain Eukaryota; kingdom Metazoa; phylum Chordata; class Actinopteri; order Cyprinodontiformes; family Goodeidae; genus Crenichthys; species Crenichthys baileyi. The sequence goes on along the minus strand of JAHHUM010002940.1, from coordinate 423,979 downwards.
CAGTTGGGGAAGAAGATGAGGTCTCCATTAAAGAAGCCGCAGATGCAGTTGTTGAATCTTTGGGCTTTAAAGGAGAAGTAGTGGTATCCTTTGAATCATTCCAGTTATCTGCTTCTGGAAATCATTTACTGTAGATAAAGTGATTTTAAAACCCTTCACCTTCAATATCATGCCATTTACATTTACCACAAAAACAATTGTTAGTTTTAAAATGAAAAAAAAATAAAAGGTGCAATAACCTGATCGCCTGTTGAATCTGGAAAATGAATTCCTTCTGAAGCTTTCTAGCAGACACCTGAAGGTGAAAGGTACATGGAATTGTTCTAATTTTAACAGGTTTAACTTCTCATTCGAGTAAAAAGTAACCCCAAAGCATGGTGCTGCCATCACCATGTTTCATTGTGGTTTAACAGTGCCGTTATTTTCAGCCTTGGTTTCATCAGACCATGATACATCCTGTCATGACGTTTTTAGAGATTTTAGCCCAGCCTGGACCTTTTCCTTGCATGAAAGAAATCTGCTGTTTGCAAACTCATTCCTTCTTCTAGACAGATGGAGAACACAGGCGATTGTTGTCACATGTAGAGCATAAGCAGTGCTGACAAGAAATTCTTGTAGACTCTTCAGTGTTGCTGTTGGCAGTTCTTTCATTGGAGAAAAGTCTAGTTTTTAAAGTCACTGTTTCATACGCTCTTATCAACATTCAGGCCAATTTTGATTTACGCTGCAAGTTTTGAGTGATGCTGATATTTTGTTTAAGTGTTCTTTGATGAATACTACTGATGTGGCAAATGTCTTCCTTTGTATTAACGAGTTAGACCTTGTTTTAGAATCATGTTTAACCATTTTTTTCTACTTCATGGAACAACTTGCGATTTCTTTGACTTACGGTATCCAGTATGACACCAGTAAAGCAGATGGGCAGTTTAAGAAGACAGCCAGTAATGCAAAGCTGCATCGCTACCTTCCAGACTTCAAATTCACACCCTTTAAACAAGGTGAGATCACATGCTTCTGGTTTATGTGTATTTAAACAAGTAAGGGATCCTGTTCCTTGACTGATGTTTTGTTTTCACTTGCAGCTTTAAAAGAAACGTGTGATTGGTTTGTTGCCAATTATGACACCGCCCGGAAGTAAAGCGGCTGCTGAACTGATGAGCACCAAATCCCTCAATATGTCGACTGTTTCTGTAAGAAGCTGGTGGGGTCAACATTGGAGAGGCTTGCAGGAAATCAGATCATGTGCAGAAAGTAGTGAGCCAATAGTGATGTCTGATAATCACTGCACAGCTTTGTAGTTTTAAATTAAAGATTCCAGGACCAACTAACATGATGTAATCTGTGTTGTAGATGTTTCTTTTTTCTGGTGCTTTAGTTGTATTCAGTTGTATCATTTGAGCCGTTTTATTAAAGGCCATTTGTCATTTTCATCTTTCCTTTTCAAATTTGTTAGGAAAATGACTAAAGGACAAGCTCTATGTAAAAAAAAAAAAAAAAAAAATGGGTAAAAAGCATGAAAAAAAAAAACACTAGCCACAAGTTGCTAAACAGTGATGATTTTACATATGGAGCGCGCAACAATGGCCAACCAAGACGAAAGTAGTTATTCATTTAACATTTTAAAAAACGACAATTTGTCCAGTTAAAAGTAGGAAGTTAAAATGAACGTCCTCATACTGCATTGGTTTAGAGACCTAAACAGGCATCCTACCCAGGAAACTTAAAGCACTCTGTGGTGAATGTCTACTTGTGATAAATAATTTTATTAAAAAAAATAAAATTCTGGTAGATTCCAGGAAGACATTTTAATTCCTGCTCTGGCTCTGAAGAGCATTAGTCCGATATACATGTGCCCCAGAATCCTTTGTAATAGCAAGCCATGCAGTGGTGGTGTAAAACAGTGAATGAAAGCTAAACTTTTCTAAACATAAGTCAGGGTTTTACTTGTAAGGGTGGAACTGTACAAACAGCAATGTAGCAAAATGTTATTCTTGGGATATATCCTGACTCACCCCTTTAAGCCTGCTACACATGAAGTTGAGAAGGGGATTAAAATACCGATGTACTATTTGTTCATTTGCCCAAAACACACTTTAGCAGCAAGTTATCCTGGACAAACATTTGGAGTTTAATACATACAGGCACCTCAATGGTCTGGCTGCCGACTCTAGAACTGTTCGTCACAGCTGTGGCATCTGCTGGGTTGTACTAGTCTCCTTGCCTTTGGTTGTTCATGTTAACACCAAGGTTCCAAGTGTTTAATAATCCTTGGGCAAATAAATAGTTCCTTGTGAAGAGAAATATACCGTCTCAACCTGGCTTCCATGATGCTCACCTACTTCTCTTGCAGATCATTTGAGGAAAGTAAGATTACGGTACTCACTTTGCTAAGAGTTGCTTTGGTTTAACAATTTGATCTGTAATTCCAGATGAAACAATTGTTCTGTTTAAGAGGTGGAGCTTAGAACCTGGTGGAAGGAGTACTTTGAGGATCTCCTCAATCCTGCCATCACGCATTCCCTGGTGGAAACAGAGGCTGGGGACTCGGGGTTGGACTCTTTCATCACCCAGGCTGAAGTCACCGAGGTGGTTAAAAAGCTCCGCGGTGGCAAGGCTTCGGGGGTGGATGAGATCCGCCCCGAGTACCTCAAATCTGTGGATGTTGTGGGGCTGTCATGGTTGACATGCCTCTTCAACATTGCATGGCGGTCGGGGACAGTGCCTCTGGACTGGCAGACCGGGGTGGTGGTCCCCCTTCATAAGAAGGGGGACCGGAGGGTGTGTTCCAACTACAGGGGGATCACACTCCTCAGCCTCCCTGGTAAGGCCTACGCCAGGGTATTGGAGAGGAGAGTCCGGCAGATAGTCGAACCTCGGCATCAGGAGGAGCAGTGTGGTTTTCGTCCCGGCCGTGGAACACTGGACCAGCTCTATACCCTCTACAGGGTACTCGAGGGCTCATGGGAGTTTGCCCAACAGGTTCACATGTGTTTTGTGGACCTGGAGAAGGCATTCAACTGTGTCCCTCGTGATGCCTTGTGGAGGGTGCTCCAGGAGTATGGAATCGGGGGCCCTTTATTAGGGGCCATCCGGTCTCTGTACGAGCGGAGCAGGAGTTTGGTCCGCATTGCCGGCACTAAGTCGGACCTGTTCCCGGTGCATGTTGGACTCCGGCAGGGCTGCCCTTTGTTACCGGTCCTGTTCATAACTTTTATGGACAGGATTTCTAGACACAGCCAAGGGCCAGAGGGGGTCTGGTTTGGGGACCAGTGGATTTCGTCTCTTCTTTTTGCAGATGACGTGGTCCTGCTGGCCCCCTCTAGCCAAGACCTACAGCATGAGCTGGGGCGATTCGCAGCCGAGTGTGAAGCGGCTGGGGTGAAGATCAGCTCCTCCAAGTCAGAGGCCATGGTACTCGACCGGAAAAGGGTGGCTTGTCCTCTTCGGGTTGGACGGGAGTTCCTGCCTCAAGTGGAGGAGTTCAAGTATCTCGGGGTCTTGTTCACGAGTGAGGGAAGAATGGAGCGGGAGATCGACAGACGGATCGGTGCGGCTGCCGTGGCCGGACACTCCCTTAGAGATAGGGTGAGGAGCTCGGCCATCTGGGAGGGGCTCAGAGTAGAGCCGCTGCTCCTCCACATTGAGAGGAGCCAGTTGAGGTGGCTCAGGCATCTATACCTGATGCCTCCTGGACGCCTTCCTCGGGAGGTGTTCCTGGCACGTCCCACCGGGAGGAGGCCCAGGACACGCTGGAGGGACTATGTCTCTCGGCTGGCCTGGGAACGCCTTGGACTCCCCCCGGAGGAACTGGAGGAGGTGTCTGGGGAGAGGGACGTCTGGGTGTCTCTGCTGAGTCTGCTGCCCCCGCGACCCGGTTCCGGGTAAGCGGAAGACGACGAGTACGAGCTTGGAACCCTTTGTAGGAAAAGTTTTCATACATTATTTTCAAACAAAAAGGTTGATTCTGATCTACGTTTCCTAGATCCAGAGACGGATTTTTTTCTTTTTCAGTTATAAAAGTGTGATATTTTCCCTTTAAATAGAGGTGGTGGGGAACCTGAAAACAGTACGCTGTTGATATAAATGTTACAAACATAACTGATGAGTTTAATAAAAAAACTGAGTATGGTTCTTGGCATTTATTAAATAATGACTAATTGTTTTTTTTTTGCAGCACTAATGGTCTTCATTTTTGTTACTTTTGTCAAAATAGGCAGACAGGAACTGGGGTGGAGAGAGGGGGAAGACATGCAGAACGGTCTCTGGTGTTGGACTCGAACCCGGGACGGTTGCATTTAGCACAGAGGCCTCCGTATATGGGTCCCTATCGCTACGCCTCATGCCTGTGTTCTTGACCAAAATGTTGCAATACATACCGACTGTTTAATTATTCACAAAAAACTCATCAATGAGAAATAATTTATTTAAAAAAAACATGTAAAAACATTTGTTTCTAAGGACATGAGTTAAACATTTAGAATTCCTACAGATGTAGTGCTCGTTGAGCAACAATTGCTGCAAACATTTCTTTGCAGTAATGGGTACATTAAAAAAAAAGAATTACGTCACACAGTTTAACATTTTAGGAGTGAATAAAAGAGCTGTGTCCCCCTTCATGGACTCGGCAGTACTCCTGTCCTAGAAGCGGTTTCTTCTTACAGGCTTTCCCTGTTTTTGTGATTCCATTACACAGCTGACGGCCTGACAAGGAGCTGCCACAAAAAAATAAATCACAGAAGATTTAGGTTATTGTTTAAGGTGACTCAGTGTGGTCTGACAAACGAAACCCTTTACAGATTCTACGAACACTGTGCAGTAATGCATCAAGATCAGTGTTCATGCCAATCATTGCCCTATCTTCTGGTCCTATTATGAAAATGATTCCTTGACAGGTTTTTTATGAAATTAAGGACAAAACAGTGGAGCCATGTAAACATATGGGCCTTTCAATGGTTAAAGGGCTAAACAATTAGTATTTGATATTGTACATAGTTCAGGTTAAAGTTTTAAGACTGACATGTCTAGAGTGGAACAGATATTTATGTTTTACAAAAGATTTTAGGAAGCAGACATTCGTCTTTAGGACTGCTAATGTACTTTTTCGGATAGTGCAGAGAAAAAAATAATCATCAGAATCAAGTGTTGCTTTCAATCATTAACCTACCTGATGTAATAATTTACTCCTTGAAATGTATTTCAAGATTAGTGCGGTATGTGTTTTTGATTTTTTATTTAGAGAGCAGAGCCATCACAGTATTTAAAATCCCCCAGATTTTATTAACCTTTCACATACACCAAATGGGACAGGTTGGGGGGAAAAAAGAAATTCAGTATAATGTTTTTTCACCAGTTTTTGGGAAGCAGACATTTTTTAAACAAGTAAAAAAAAACAAAAAAAAAAAAAAAACCACTAACCTGTTGGTGATAATTGATGGGGTAGGACTTGCACTTCTTGAGTCCCTTCTAAAATCATGAGATACATTCACTGATTCAAAAACTCCTCCCAGGATCTTTTGAGGGAGGTCTTCAATTAGAGCCTGAAAAACAATTAGAATGGGTCGACAAATGTTCAAGTACTCTACTGTGTGACCTTTAGACAGGAAATGGCACAACTCAGCTCACCCTTGATAGAAGTTCAGGAGGTATTGGCCTGGGAGTGGACCGATTCGGTGTTCCAAATATCGGTAGGAAGTTAGGCTCTGCCACGGGCCTCCTTTGAGGGGGAGATAATGCTGATATGCCAAGTTCACCTTTAAACAAAATGAGTAATAATTTTTAGAAAATCTTTTAAAGTCAATCGTTTATTAAATTAAAGGTTTCATTTTTACCTGATAAAAAGCTGTCATGATTCAACAGGTTGTCTTGCTCAAATATGTCGCCTTTTCCGTATCTAAAAGAGACAATATGAAGACTTTAGAGGCACAGTTCACAGCAATTCATGGAAATCAAGCTTGGAAATCCAAAATATAAATCTCAAGTGATGTGCAACTTTAAAAAATACTTATTTGAAATAGCCATTTGGAGTTTCTTTAAGATCTACTTACCTAAAGTTTCAGATCAACTAGAATGATACAAACCTTTCTGGTGTGGATGATGGTGGACCCGCCATTGCGTTCTTCTGAGGCTCCACGATGTTGCATGGGCCAAGCATCAATGGTGGAATGGGCTCATTTCTGCTTGGCATACAAGCCCAAAGGCGATTCACAAACCAGTGACCTACAGACACAAAGCAATCCTGTTAGAAATGTATTTGGGATCTTCATATTTGCCTTGTAAGTCACTCCAAGCATGTACCAAGTGACAGAGCAAGTAGCAGCACGCTGAGACTGGTGAGGTCCAGCGCTGCCTGCTGGTTGATCTCAGCCACTGCATTCAGGGGAACCATGAGCAGCAGCATGGCTCTAGAGAAACCTGGACAGCGCAGGAACGTCAGAAGGACTGCACACAACACGAAGTAGCCCGTGTGTGCAACACAGGTCCACATAGCTGTCAGACTTAAACCTGGAAGAAGGAGAAACCCAAAACTTTCATGAAAGCCTTTTCTGTTTTTGTGATTTCAACACAATCCCTCCTAAATCACTTAAAAGGTTTAACAAATTTTGAATTTTAAAGCAGTTTCTTTAAAGAAATTGCAGTAAGAACAACTCAGCTGAGAGAAAAAGAAAATACTGTTTAAAATATCAAAAGTATTTGGATAGCATATTTACTTCAACTTTTTCCTCGTTTTGGCAGGAAATCCAATCAATATGATGAGCGAATGTATGACATTTCATCAAAGCAACTTCTTTATAAGTTTAGTAATTCCTCTGATCCACACGTAATACATCCCAAGCAATTATCAATATCTTAAAGTAAGTAAAGACATAAGTAACATTTGATTTTAATGTTGCAACAGTATGCCACACTCACCCGCCCAGCCCAGGTAGCCCTGAATCATGTGAAGCCTCTCCTCTATCCGAAGCTGCATGTTATCCAAGTAGTGCAGCATGACTCCCAGTGTGCTGTTCATGCGCTCCAGTTTGTTCATCAGGTCAGTGTAGTACTGGGAGGTCTGGTCCTGGTACTGCAAGAACTCAGACATGCTGTGGTCTGTTGATTCACAACAGCAAACAATTAAGTTCAGTAATTTTCTGTAAATAAAAACTGCTATGAAGATGATCAGATACCAATTTTCTGGTAGATATCCTGAGCTTGGTGCCTGACACCCGCGAGGTCATCAACGATCGCCTTGTGGTTGTCTTGGACCTCTGAGCTTTGGATCTGCAGATACTCGCTTACATTTTCTATCAGAGACAAGAAAAAACAATCATCTGAAACTACACCATCCAGTTAAGACGAGGAAAACCCTTTTTTAAATAAAGCAACAGTTTTTTTTTTTAAACAAGTGATTTCTAGGGATGAGCAGAAGGCACCAACTAAAAGTTTGATTCTTTAGCAGTGTTTTCTCTTAGTGTGGGGTGGGTAAAGACAAACTACTGATTGTGTTAAAGCTGCGTTGAGTTCTTACAGATTGGTTCAATGTGGAAAAGGTAAATTAGCTTAAGAACACACTGAGCCTCTCACCCATTCTTTTTGTAATGCCCTGAATGAGCTGGGCTACCAGCTCTTGTCCAGAGGCAATCAGGGCCTTTTCCTGACCCAGACGTTCCAGGTTTTCCCTCAGTGAACCCTCCATCTGCTCCTGACCCTCGTGCAGTTTGTCCTGTTGAGACTGGAGGGCACCATGGCCCTCGAGCAGCTTGTCGAGAGAAGCTGCAGTCAACTCCTTCAGCTCCAGCTGTCCCACCTGTTTCAAAACAGCACAAACTAACAAAGAAACTCAGGATCTGATGTAGAAAGAAAACGTAGAAAGTGTTAGCTTCAAAGGAAACCAAAACTTGACCTTCAGGTCTTTCATTGCGTCTAACTGGCTTGTTGCCGTGGAGATGAGAGAATTGACCGTAAGCTCCGCTCGGCGGCGAAAAAGCTGCTGGCGAGTTGCGTAGCAAACTGAGCGTGCTCTGTTGCTCACTATGTGGTAGGCATTCCAGGTGTCCGGATCCATGTCTGCTGTGCATTCTTTTATGGTCTGAAACACCAAAAACTGTGTTACAAAATTTCATTAACAGTTGTCTGGGGGAAGATAATGTAAAAATGTTTTCAGTATTACCATTTCCTCTGTGCATGGGAAGGTCCGGCGCCCTTCGATCTCCGCCTGACAATTAAATAGTTCCACTCCGAGCTTGGCGAGATTCTCCTCAGAGAGGCTTTCACAGGTGGACCTCAGCCGAGCAACCACCTGCACACACGTCCAAAGCTTCAATATCTTTTTTCCCCCTCCCCAAACAATCTGCCACCATATTATGTCACTGGCATACCCTAGTTATTGGGTAATGACCATGGATCAGGCTGGGTTGAAATTTACAAAGGATAAAAAAAAAAAATTATATATATAATTTTTTCCCCTTTTACCTACATAAAAATAAACATTTATATTTGATTGAAATGAACAAAGTAGTCTGATTGTTGGAGAAATGGGAAAAAAGACTTTCACTCAAACGCTTTGTTAAAAAGAAAAGCCTATCGTTTAGTGAAGTTTTAAAATCTTGTGGCACAGCAACAAGAACTGTATATGGGTCACTCTTTCTTCAGAAACGCTTGTTGTATTTTGCCAAGTTTACCGGATAGATGTGCCAGTCTGCTTCTGAGTAAAAGTCGCTGAATGTGTGTTGTTCTAGTTACTATTAAATTAAAATAAAAGTAAAAAATGTGGTTAATAAAAGAAAAATGACGTGTCCTATCTAAAATTTCCAATTTCAAGATAATTTTAATTCATAAAAATGTTGTCCTAAAAATCTGCATCAACCACCTGTGCAGGCAGGCCACATTTCACTCCGAAACTGTGGTCAGGGACACCCCTGCTCCATCCCATCATCATTGTACTATTCATCAGTAATTTTTGTGCTCACTTTGTTTCTCTCCAAAAAAATATCTATCTATCTATCTCTATCTATCTATATAGATATACATCTCAAGAGAAAAAAAACCCTTTTCTGAAATGAACAATGGAGGAAACTCCCGATTACCCTGTAGTGGCAGCTGTCTAATAGGCTCAGCTCCAGCTGCTTCGCCTCAGACAGAAACTTCTCGTCTGTGGTCACCATTTCAAACGGAGCATCTTTCGCCAGAAGCGCCGGAGCTACTGGAGGAGGAGGAGGAGCTGCGGCAGGAGGAGGCTGCGTGATCCTCAACCATTCGAACAGCCCGTTGACTGCAGGACAGGCTAGCAGGCAGATGGTTCCCAGGAGGAGTGGACAGTGGATCACGAGGTAGCCCATGTCTGGATCAGAACACACAAAGAGATTTAAACTGATTAGTTGTTCATAGATTCATATTTTCGGGGATTTCATTGACTTCTTCATTTAGCAGTCGCTCAAAGACATCGCATTGCCTAATTAGAAAATTTGTTGTGTTCATAAAACCAAAAACACTCATCTACAACATGTAACATTCATTAATTCTAACAATATTTCTATTTTGTCATAGGAGAAAAGTTGCTGGACAATGTGTAATATACTTGAAGATATCAAAGAATTTTTCTTTTCATTTAAAATTTATCAGGTAGTCTGGACTAGCTGCATCATCATCTTGTCCTAGAGGTGTCGCACATATCAAACTATTTTGCTTTACGGCCCGAGGTTGGAGCTGAAAATGTAATCATGCTTCACCAAACAAGTCTCCTCTAGACAAAGCAGGAAACCCTGCAATACTTGCTTTGCAAACTCCATTTACCCCCTTACCATTTTCATGCATGTTAGTCAGCAGTTAGCCAGGTCTGCAGGTAGTACAGAACTGCAGGCCTCTGTAGTTACATGGATAGCAGGTTAGAGTGGAACCTAACAGTGAGGCTTTAAACAATAAAGCACAAAATACTCTACTTTGAAAGAACACTTAAGTCTTTCAGCATGCACATATTATAAATATCTACAGGGGAGAATTCAGTCATCTGTTGGGCAACAGCAAAGACCTTTAAATCCAAATAAACTGATAAATATAGCTGACTTTATGTTGCATGGCATCCAACAGTCTGCAGTACACAAAAGTTAAAGAACGTGCTTTGACCTCTGTAGCTCCACTAAAATATGGACTTGTAAGGAAGGCTATCCCACAAATTCCACAGAACTTTCTTTGCAAGAATATCTTTCTCGAAGAAGCACAACTTTACACTTGAAAGGCCAAATCCATTTAAATGCTCGAGTACCATTCTAGTTGATACAAAGGTGATACTTGTTTTACATGAAAGGTGCTGTTTTATTGTTTTGAAATTAGCTCGATACTGATAACTGACTGTAGATGGTGATCTAAAAGGATCAATCATAAGGTCTGAAGAACAGAACTTTCTAGATCAGTTTTTTTATGTTTAGCGAGTCTAAAAACACAGCTTCTGTAGTAGCCTAGATTAAAACAAAACTTTATCCAGTTGCTTATAAATAAAGACCATTGAGACTTGCCCAGGCATGTCTGCTCACAGCAGAACTAAGAGGCATCCACATTAATCCACTGCTTTACAAATATTGTAATTTCATTGCAAATATGTATGTGTTGATACACGAAAAATTACATTTCGTTTATTTTCTCACTAATTTACAAAAAAAATTTTTTTTTTAATCGTGTCTTCCTTTACATACAAGGAAGGGAAATATACTTAAAAAAAAACCTAACACGTGTTCGAAGAAGATTCAAATAAGTAGCCTACCTTATCTTAATTTGGACGAAGCACCTGAACACAGAGAAAGCGACCACCCTGGGGCTCCACAGGCAACAACAGCTGATTGAGATGATGGCTAAATTTGCTCCGCGGCCAGGCAACCAATCACGTTAGTCGCATTGGGCAGGGATCAATTGTAGGTTGCGCTCAATTTATCATATGGCTTAAACGAAAGACTGCGGTGCAAGCACTGAGCCGACGCTCATTGCACCGCCCATCCCTGGCGGCAAGACACAGAGATGGAAATCAAACAAACTCACAAGACAGAGTTACTCAGCCGGTTGGTTCATGGATGCTCAGGGGGAGTACCCGAAGCAGGCTATTTGACGGTTCAAAACCAAAGTTTTAACTTGAAAAACGCTGTACATCAGGAAACGAAATCAGCTAAATAAAAATCCCTCCGCCATGAGATTTTGACACGCATTGTGTTGGTGTCTTCGTATTTCTTCATACCTAAACACGATTTCTAATCTAACCTGGAAACATATCTTTCTCGTTATCCTTTGATAGATACTGTTTCATGGATTTTTCGGATAGGTAGGAAGATATAAAAAGAAAATTGTTACATGGTCAAGAAGAGAGTGTAAAACATTTAATAAAGTCTCAGTAGTACGTTACATAATCCTATTGAATATAAAAGACTGAGAAAAAACAATAAAAATGCTAAGAAGTAATTTTGGAGGAAGCTTTGTAACTCAGTACGAAGAGAAACAAGAATAAAAAAGTGTGGGTAAAGAATGAATTGATTGAAAAGAGAATTTGCTTTTCCAGTTTTAGTTGACACTGGAATTATAGCAATCAGGGGCGGACTGGTCCTGGCCGCTGGCCTGGCTGTGCGATCTCTGAGGGGCGGAACCAATGGTTCGGCTTGGGTCGCGCTTAAAAATCAATCCATGCCGTTCATGCGGCTCACTCGGCTAACCTGCCTGACTGAAACTCCTACAGACCGTATAGCGATAGTTAAAGACAGAAACACCCCCTCCTTTTTTCAGGCTGTCTGTCACAGCAGTGCAGAGACACACATGCAGAGACTGGCGACCTGTCCAGGGTGTACCCCGCCAGCCCCCCAGCGACCCTGTACGGAAGAAGCGAGTATAGAAAATGGATGGATGGATGGATAAATATGGCCAATGCATAGAAATGGTCAATTAGTGAACTTGAATAGATGGGAAATTATGGGTTGATTTTGGATTTTTCTGTACAAATGTGGTGAAGAAAGCATCCTCAGTACAGTAAGCAGCACTAGTGCTGCAACAGCTCCTGCTGACATTAAGGTGGTGGTCAGCAGCAGTAAGGAGTCAGAGCAGAAACCTTCAGGTACAATTTGAGCATAAAACACACCAGCAGGCTATGCTTTTAGAATACTTTGTGCCTCGCTCATGATGATCTGTATAACACTAACTTTACAAGCATAGATTATTTAAAATGTTAATTTCATTTTGCAGAACAGCCAACAATACAGGGAGGGAGAGAGAGAGAGATGGGGAAAGACATATGTACAGCCATAGACATAAAATTCAAGAAGCAATTTGAATATTTTTCCCACCCTCATTCCAAGGATTTTGATTTATTTTTCAGTACAATCTAAATCAGACAAGTCAAAGATAAATTCCAATTAATTTGTTGTATGATACTATGATTGATGATCATATTAGTGAGTTTAAAAGGGCTTATACATAGCATAATTTAGGTGGACGTAATTTCAGTTTATGTGACACGAGTACATAATATTGCACCACAGCAGGAACATTTATTTTATAGGTATGCAGTTGACGACGTGTGTAGACGTCATGCATTCAAAGTGGGCTCAATTTAACTCAGTTTTGATGGTTCGTTTTAATTTGCTGGTGGTGGCCTGCAGGGATGGTATCAAATCCCCCCCCTGACAGCAATGACAGATGAGAGGAAAACAGAAATGTAAGCTCAGACATTTATTAAAGTTCATGGTTCAGAAAACGTTAGTAGAGAGAGGAGAAGAGGGAGGGAAGAAACAATGGCTGAGAAATAAGAGACATTACAACAAAATGGAGGAAGCAATGACTTAATAAATGCACCATTTACAAAAGTATAACTAAATCCAGCTCTAAGGAAAAGAAGCTTCAAGAAAAGATCAAATAAGTTATGATAGGTCAATTTAGTAAAGCATCAAAGGATATTCTTCTGGATTTATTTAGTCTAGTTTGGGAAGGAGAATAATTACCATAGGTCTGGAAAGAAGCTGTTATAGTGCAAATACCTAAAACCATGTAAAGCATGTAAAAATCCAGGGAATTAAAAGCATATTGCATTAACATCTAATGTGTTTAAAATAATGGGGAAAATGATAAATGACAGGTTAACATGTTATGTACAAACAAATATCTGATTTGTTTTGATAATAGCAGATAAAGTTGCAAAGGAGGCATAAGAAATAGATCCATAGATAAGTAGTATACAAATATAGGTTAAATGATACACTATTCATGTTAGGAAAACATTTTTCAGGCAGATACGACTGGTGGACTAAAAGAATCAGTGGAACATGTTTTGGTTCGCTGCCAGCAGTATGAGGAAGGAAGAAGACACTTGACTGAAAAACTCATCAAGGTGGAAGTTAACTTTGATTTAGTGGACATCTTACAAAACAATTCCAGAAATGACTGTTACCAATATTTAATGCATTATCTAATAACGACAGACTTAATTAGAATAATATACTTTCTTTCTTTCTTTTCCTAAATAATGCCATTCTGACCCACTGTCCTCACCAGTTGTTGGCGGTAATGCACCAAATAGCTGTTTGCAAACCGGCAATATACCGAAGAAGAAGAAGAACAACAACGAGGGTGACAGACGCTCTACAGTGATCGCAGAAAGCGGTGAGGATAGTGTGAGTGCGTCGCCTTGTGTAGTAAAACTATGAGTGGGACCCGAAAGCGAAGCAGCATCTGGCAGAAGTTTAAAGATGTTGGGAACGACAAAGCAGAGTGCTTTCACTGCAAAATGAGAATAACCTTAAGAGCAGGTTCCACTACTAACCTGCACAGACATATCAGAACTGTGCATCCTACAGTGCAATTAGAGGAGAGAGGGCCAGGCAACTCACCGCCTTCAGACTCTGGTGTGTCTCCTGCCAAAGGACCAACAGCTGCTCCAGCATCTGCTGCCGTCCGCACACATGCAAGTATAACCCCTCCTACTGCAACTCAAAGCAAAGCACTGGGCGCATAACACCGCTTGCTTGAGTTTGGTTCTGGTTCAGTGGATTTGTTTTCAGCGTATAAACTAAAAAGAAATCCCGATTAAGAGCCGTTCGGGAGTCGAAAGAGAGCTGAGCCAAAGGAGCCGGCTCTCTGAAAAGAGCCGAGATTGAAATCACTGCTTCTAAGTAGCCGCGTTAGAACATTATTAGAAACCGAGCCGAGTGACGCTTCATTGGAGCGACCTGGTTGGCTTAAAGAAACAGAACTGGGCGGCAGAATAGATTGGATTCGTTCTTGGAACCCTCAAAAGCAAGGTCATTAAAAGAGATTCTTGGATGGAAAAAGAGAGGCCAATCACATGCACTTTGAGATGGCTTGGATGACAGTGACCAGGTTATCACAGATCTGTGGACCAGATGAAGCTGAGATGGGCATTGTGAATCCTTCAAATTAAACGGGTTGAATTTTCTGGGGTAAATTACCATGATGTGAATCTCCTGTCTAACAACATCCCAAATGTGCTGTATGGGGCAAAGATCTGGTAACTGTGGAGGCTTTTGGAGTACAGTTCACTCAGTTTCGTGTTGAAGAAACCAGTTTGAGATCATCTGAGCTGTATGGCATGGTGTTCCATCCTGCAGGCAGTAGCATTCAGAAGATGGGTACAATGTGGTCATAAAGAAATGGATATAAATGGATGGTCAGCAACAATACTCAGGTAGGATGTGGTGTTTAAAGGATTCTCAGTTGGTACTGCCCCCCCACCATTATACAACCACCACTATTCTGAACCTCTGATACCTGAAAGGTTGGATCTTTGCTTTCATGCTGTTTGAGCTGAAGTCGTGGCTCATCAGAGCAGGTGATGTTTTTCCAATTTGTTATTTTCCAGTTTTGGTGAGCCCATGGGAAAGTTGTTGCCTTACTTTCCCGCTCTTACCTTACAGAATGGTGTTTATTTAATGTGTGTGTGTAGATGTAACGGTAGCAGTGTTTATGTTGTATGTTTGCACTTGCTCTGTGCATCAGTGCAGTGTGGAAATAGCACTCCCCTCTCTGTGTGGCTGAATATATGCTGCTGGCTGCAGTAATCACCGCCGCTGTGTGAAAGTTGCAGAAGGGAGAGTGTCACTGTACAGCAGATGCAGATAAGTATTATGAATACATATAAATTGTTCTTATTAACTTATGTACACTGAGTGTAAGAAGTGCTTACTGGGCTGACACCAGTTTCTATACTTTCAGGTTGTTTAATAATGCATAACACTATACTTACTAGAATGCTAATGTGATGCTCTGTTGTAGTGTGCTGTTTGCAAGCTATTTGTGACGAGCCGTTTGCACTGACCCAACACCGTTGTGTTTCTACTCAGGTACATCATTTATGTTGTTGTGTTGTTTTGTTCTACTTTATTCTACTCTAATAAAGGTATTATTGTTACAGTAGTCACTGCCAGTCTTAGAATGCTACACAAGAGTGTGCTGTTTTCAAGCTATTTGTGATGAGCCATTTGGAAATAACTTTTGCCTGATCAATCTGAAGCTCCTTGTCTTCTTTAAAAAAACAAAAACAAATAAAAAACAAAAAACAACGCAGAGTCAAAGGGTTTATTTGGGCCGGGGCCTGAGGTGAAGCGGGAACCAGTTGCATAGGGTCTTATACACAGCGTCACTCTTTATTAGCTGGGCAGAAAAGGATATGACACTTTCTGGTTGAAATATTTGTTTTCTCTGCATTTGTCTCAGATGAAAATGGACCAGGATGCAGACCCACAACTGAGGATCGGCTTTATCGGTGCAGGAAATATGGCTTTTGGCATCGCAAAGGGCATGTTGTCAGGTTAGTGCAGAGAGAATCTTGTTGAAACATTGAAATGATGTTTGAGTAAAACAGTAAAATCTTCATGGTCCTTTCGTTACATTGCAGGAAATGTTCTTCCTATAAACATCAAAGTCAGTGCACCATCCTCCACAAATCAGGGACGTTTCCAGGTATTTATTTGTTCTTTTGCTTTTCTATAATTTCTTGGTAAAGTAACTTAGGACAATAAGCAGCAACAGATGGGAACACGTTATTTTTCTAAGTTTAGAAACACCTTAATCTTTTTTAGTAAATCTGCAATGCATCAATCAGTGATTTTAGCACACATAACCAAGATTCTGTTAATAGTGTTTTATTCTGCAAACTATGTGTACTTGATAAACCTGTTGTACTGGTTAAATGTTTTTCAGGAGCTTGGTATTTCTGTAACTCACTCCAACACAGAGGTGGTCAGTGGTTCAGATTTGGTGTTTGTCGCAGTCAAACCTCATCTCGTTCCACTCGTTCTCTCTGAAGTGTCTCCGCACGTCCAACAGAAACAGATAATTGTGTCAGTTGCAGCAGGAGTAACCCTAGCTGTGTTGGAGGAGGTGAGGGCCGCCGCCGCTGTTAAACTAAAGGTTCAATCTGTCTGGATATCAGAGATCTTGCATTTCTTTTTGTTTGCTTTCATTTTAAGCTCCTCCCGGAAAACTCGATTGTCATCCGGCTGATGCCTAACCTTCCCTGTGTGGTTCAAGAGGGAGCCCTCTTGTTTGCACGGGGAGCCAACGCAAAACAAGAAGATGGCGCTGTACTTCGCAGCTTGTTGCGTTGCTGTGGTTTGGTGGTTGAAGGGCCTGAAGCCTGGATTGATATCCACACAGGGATGAGTGGGAGCGGAGTCGCTTTTGTGAGTCTGTGTTACAGTGTTTATTGTATTTTGCAGGATGCTGTAATAATTTTTACACCATACTGCATTAACATTATATAAATGAATGTAGAGGTTGTTAGAAAAAAATGAACCATATTTACATTCTATGAATTATATCAGTGCTTATGCAAGCTTTAGCCAATGTCCCACGAGTAACATTACCAGTTTAAAAATCTTTCCAAAATGTTTGATCAAATTTTTTTTATGTCCAGGTGTACCTCTTTGCAGAAGCGCTGGCAGAAGGAGCTGTTAAAATGGGCATGCCAAGTGCTCTGGCGCACAGCATCGCATCCCAAACGGTTCTGGTCCGTCTTACGATATCTGCACTTTTGTTTTCCAAATACTCTTGATTAGAAGTCCATGTCCAAAATCAGTGTTTAATTTGTTCTTACTACCACCATGTGCTGCAGGGTGCTGGGAGATTGTTACGTGATTCAGGGAAGCATCCAGCTCAGCTTCGGTCCGAGGTCTGCACCCCGGGTGGAACAACCATCTATGGGCTTCACACACTGGAGCAGGGAGGGGTGAGGGCATCTGTCATGAGTGCGGTGGAATCGGCCACAGAGAAAGCCCGGGAGCTAGGAAGAAAATAGGCAGCAGGACGGGTCTCTGCTTCTGGCTGCCTTTTAAGAACTACACCTTGAACTTTAACCACGGAAAGTCTTAAATATAAGATGGCTGATTTTATTTATTTCTCAATTAGGTGCTCAAGGATAAAAAAAAAAACACGAACTTGACTAGTTTATAAATCAGTTTACATCTCTGTCAGGAGGAGTTTCTTCTATATGTTTCACTTTGATAGCTAACACAAGAAAATCTGTTAGATCGCGAGTTTGTGATTTAGTTTCTGGATAAACATGCAGAATAATCCTTTTCAATTAAGGCAGGTATGCATGCAGGATGGGATGGACATGTACATTTGGAAGTGCCGATTGAGATTTGTGATAAATAAAAACTACATAGCTCCCAGTTTAGTCACGTTTATTATTGTGATGGAGAAAATTTTTTTATTGTGGCCTTTTTGTGATTGACCGGGTTGTTATGGGCTTGTAAGGTAATAGTACAGTAGCCTGACCGAATTTATTTTATTGTCATTTAGCCTTTACTTAAACAGGTAAATCCGATTGAGATAAATAAATCTTTTATAAGAGACCTGGCCATGAAGGCAGCAGCACAGTTACATTACTTAAAACAATAAAGAATATAATATAATATACTCTAAAAACCTTGGTATAAAACCAACCATATAAAACATTTTCACACAAATGAGGTAGACTGCAATGATTTCAACAGAGCTTTGAACTCGTTCAGTTTCACCAGAGCTTTAAAGATTAGTTTGTAACTGCTTCCAAGTATTGAGAGCTGAAAACCAAGAGGCCAGAAAACTATCACCATAGTCAATTACGTTAAGTTAAACAGTTGTTTCCACCAATTTCTGTTTTACATAAAAAGAAAATTAAGACTTGTTTCTGTAATAAAATACCAATAAAAGTTTCAGTTTTGTTAAAATCTATTGAATTTGTTCCTTAAGTGGTCATCAATTAAAAATCCTAGATTTTTTAAAAGTAGATACAAAAATCAACTTGACCATTTCTTAAAAGTTTTTCAAAGACTGCTGATTTTGGAGACCTTGAAGTGGTGAAAAACACATTTTAAGTAAAATAATCAGATGTAATTTGATGCACATGCATTGAATGATATGTTGGCGTACAAACCAACAACCAACTTATTCCTTCATACTTCTGTGCAGTGATCAGATGTCAGGATTTAGCAGCTTTTACAAACTTTTGTGACAATAAGCTGATTGCTCCAATACATCTTTTTGTCAAAATCCTACTTGAAATTCTCCTCTTTCTAAACAAGCCTGGAAATTCTGAAAAGTATTACAGCAGATGACTTTTATGTCTTCAGTACGGCACTTGCTTTGAGAATTCAGCAAAACAAGTCCTGATATCCTCCCAAATCATATTAACCTTTGCTGAAAGATGCATGCAGTGCATGTTTTTTTTTTATATAATAACTTTTCACTACAGTTTTAACCAGCACGTTTGAATCAGGATGCAGATCTTATTGATATGTGTGACTATGTGTGCAGGGAATATCAGTTAGGGCAATGTAATTTATTGTAAATTAACTTGAATTGCATAAACACATTCAAATGTGACATGTAAAAACAGCATATGATGCAGTTAAAGTCTAAATGTTTCTTTTAAGGATGTTGGTGTTTTATTATTTTTAATACTAGAGAAAATGATGGGAGCCTCGTTGGCATCTCAACCAAGCTCCACAAGCTTGGGAATCACTGCTGTAGAGTGATCCATTAGTACAATGTACCATTAAAAGAAGAAAGCTTAGACAAAGATCAGAAATAACTTATCGGTGACATGATTTGTTTGAAATGGCACTGCCTAATATTTTTTATTTTATTGTGTGTCAGTTTAATCCGAGCAGGTGGGAATATTAAAGATTCCTAAATCCCCCTCCCTTCATCCTCCAATCTCACCACCGCTTCCTGCTGCTGCTTCTTCCTCCTTCCCGTTGTCGCTCAATCAGCTGGAGAAACACGCGTTTTATCCACCGGCCTGCGGTCATACCGACAAAAAAGAAGACAAAAACACAGCAGTAAGTAACGACAACGCTGACTGACAGACAGGGCTCCATTGTGGGGAATGTTGTGGGAACTTGTTACGTGGACACTTCCGGCCATTTATGGAGAAGAATAGAAGGTTTTGAAGGCTTCAGTTAGCCGACGCTAGCAGGTTGCTAACTGGCACGCCTTCCGAAAACCGGCGTCTATGGCTTTTTAAAAATTCTTTTTTTAAATGTAGGGGTTAACATTAGAACATGTTGCTATGTTTTATCACATGTATTATTGTTCGGGTGGAAGACATTTGCCGTTAACTAACGGCGTTCACGCCGACCCGACGCTGAGGAAAAGATGGCTAATGTGGAGGTTAGCAAGACGCACTTTGAAATGATGACAGCTCTGATGAGGCTCTTCACTGCATCACAGGATAGACCTTTATTTGCTTTAGAGCGACAGATTTGTTTCCTTTCTGTAAAACGCGTTACAGGTGCATCGTAATATTTAACTGGGACAAAACGCGAAACTCTGATTTTTATATATATATAACTTGATTATTATTGTTTTTTTATTCTAAAAGTTAATTTGGAACATTTTGACTTGAAGACGATGAACATCCAAAATTCAGTTTCTCTGGAAGCTTTAATATTAAGACAAATAAAAAAAAATGTATTGTGAGGAAGACTGCTGACTTGAAAGCTGTCCAGCAGACAGTCTTTGTCACTCAAAACGTTGTTGCCAAGAATATTAATGGCAAGATTAGGGAAAGGAAAAGGTGCACAAAAGACAGGGATAACCTCAGCCTTTAGAGGGCTGTGAAGTTAAGCCTATTTAAGAGCTTTAGGGAGATTCAGAAGATGTGTGTGATGGCTGGAGTCAGCACTTCAATAGTTACTTCACACCGATGTATCCAGGACATGTGCAGGTGTAGTAGTAATTGGAACGGCAGTTCTTTTGAGTGTACTGAATCAGTTCATTAGGAAGATTCGTTCACCGAATCACTGCAGTTCATTCGTGCAGAGTAACAGCACCACTTCCAGCACTGTACTAGTTGGTGAATCACTCCGCATTGGCAGTTTGCTCTAGGTTTGCGAATCTACTGAACACACTTTGAGTTACAGAGCGAGGACATGCCACAGGATCGCACTGACCTTAGTTGAACTGAGAAAGGAACGAATTAGTGAGGGAAGTCGATTAAGAACCACACAACACTAAGGTGCATTCATCTACCTGGAAGTTTTAGAGAAGGGGGGCCAAAGTCCGGTATTTGAGAGCTACCATCCTGATGCATTCTTTCTCCAATTCATGTGAATCAAATGCCTGATTTCCCTCATCAGCATGTCATCCAGCCCTGCACAGGCCTGGTGACGAGCCAGTTATTTGATCAGGTTTGTTGGAGAAGGGTTTCATCCGAAGATTCCAAGACACTAACTCTCTAGGACTGTTCTAGAGGATTTCATGTTTCCATTTGTTGACCAGCTTCATGGGGATGCTGATTTAATCTGCCAGCAAGCTCTTATTGAAATCACCATTCTTCCACCTTTCTTCTCCTTTTGAAAACTCAATTGTTGCATTATACTAATCAGCGGGACAACACAAGACTTGTGAAATACAAATATAGGCTCTAATACCTTCCTAATGGTAATATTTGCCCTTCTCAAAATAACACCTTACAAATATTTTTAAAAGCAATCACATGAGGTATGCTGGTCATAACAATTATGTGTCTTCTTCAGGAAAGTATTTGAAGCTGATTCCATATTCACCGTAACTCTGTTACAGCTTGAAACCTACTGTTAAAAATAAACGGCACCACGTTATATTGATTAAAAAACAGAAACAGCCAGACCTATTTAATGGAGATGACGTTTGTGGCTGGAGTCAATGCAGTCTGCCTAGTTCCTAAATATATTTTGGATTGACACTAGATTATTTTTATTTTTTTGATTGATACAGTTTCAGGCGTATACACTTATAATCTGGATGGAATTGCTGAGATGTATTTATATTATCTGGAAATAATTTTTCATTTTCTGAATAGATCATCTTTGTTAATATGCTTTTTGAAACGTAAGTTATAATGGTAGGTTCCTGTTCTCAAATTGTAGTCCTCTGTGACCAAAACAGCTCCGGACCAGTTTCTTAACCTACATGTGCTGCAGATAAATCACATTTAACATTTTTCTCTCCTTGGATTTAGTGCTCTTAGACATGTACAATTTAAATGCAAAGGATGAAAACAGATTGTGGGGAAAGTGAGCCTTTTGGATCTGGATTTTGGTTTACTTTGGATTTTAATAAAATACACATTTTAATCTACCAGAGCAGCAGAAGAGTAATAACTAATAACTAACCGAGGCTCGTACAAGATTATATAATAACAAACACTTGTTCTCTAACTGCACGTTCAGAATGTTATATGATTGTATTGGATCGAGCATTGCATTAATTCATTTTTTTTAATGTAATTGCATTCCATATATTTGTTTTATTAACAAGGTGGTGATTGTTAAATTTCTCTTTTCAATTGCTTGCGGTCAACTGGATGAAAAGAACTTGTTGAGGGGTTCACTTTGTTTATAGCTTGACAGCTACACCTTTTACTGAGGAAGGTGAGCACCTAAAATTTGTCATCATGTAGGAAATTCCCAAAAGGGAATTAGTGTTAGCTCCACATTCGTATGTTTAAGTGAGTAAATGCCTGTATGTTATGGTACATTATAAAACAGCATGATTTGCATAATGTCTTATTTGTGGCCATGTTAATAATTTGCATGAACATAGTTTTTTTTTGCATGCTCTTATGTCACTATTGAGTCTGTAAATCAGTCTTGAGTTTATATAGTGACCTGTGTAGTACTCAGAAACGGGCAGAGCTTTGCATTTTTAATCCTTAGACAGTGTCTTGCAAAAGTATTCAGGCCCCCCTTGACTCTTTTCACAATTTGCCACGTCTTAACCACAAACCTCAGTGTGTTTTTATTGGGATTTCATGTGATTGACCAGCCACTAAAGTAGTGCATATTGGTGAAGTAAAAGGAAAACGATACCCTTTTCAGATTTTTGGTAAAATATATTGAAAGTGTGGCGTGCATTTATATTCCGCTCAGTTGAGTCAGTACTTAATAGGACCTACCGCTGCTGTAACTAGATCTCGGCTCCAGTTACAGCAGCAGGTATTTTATGGGATGTCTCTTCCAGCTCTGCACACCCAGAGAATGAAATTGAAGCCAGATAGCTCAGTTTCAGTTAGGTTGCATGGAGAATAGTCTGTAAACATTAATCTTCGAGTCTTGCCACAGATTCTAAATTGATTAAAGTTCTGGACTTTGACTGGGCCATGATAACATACAATATCCTTTGATTTAAACCAGGGCTCACAAACTACAGTCCTTGGGGGGCTAGTGTCCAGCAACGTTTAGGGGTACTTCTTCCTTAACACACCCGAGTCAAACAAATGGGTCATTAGCAGGACAGTGTACAACTTGATCACATGCCGAAGAGGTGGTTCAGCTATTGGATTCAGCTGCATTGGATCTTAAAGTTGCAGGACGCCGGGCTCCAGGGGACTATATTTTGAGACCTCTGATGTAAACCATTCTATTGTAGCTCTGGCTGTAAATTTAGTGTTACTGTCCCGCATGGAAGGTGACCGTCCGCCTCTGTTCGCTTCCAGGATTGCCTGGTATTTAGCTTTATCCTGCTTCTCATCAGCTCTGACCAGCTTATGTCCTGCTGCTGGAAAATCACAAAAAATCCAGTAAAATAAATTGAAGTCTGTTGTGTTAATGTGACAAAATGTGAAAAGCTGCTAGAGGTAGTAAACCATTGCATGTCAAGACTACACTGTTTGAACTGTAATAGCTATTATAGGATGCTTTGGGTGCTTGTAAATTGTCATAAGTCTGATTTGCCAAGTCACACCCGAAATGAACCCCGTTATTCTGCATGAACAACATTCGGTTTTATGCATGCTGCTTGTGTTTTGTCGAGCACTTGCCCGTGGATTCTGTTCTATAGTTTGCGTTTAGTTCCGTTACAAAGTAAAATCTACCATTAATGATCCACCTCCTTAAAATGAACCCTTCTTTCTCTTCCTGCCTCTGTAACTAATCCAAAAGCTTGTACCTGTTATTCTCTTTTTGTCCTATAATGGCCCAAAGATGTCCAAGAAGATCTCCCAGTGCTCTGTAAAGGACCAGTCGGAGCATGAACAGCCTCCCAGCCATAGTCAGTTGGATCAGAACACAAAGGCAGCCCTGGGATGTAGGAAAAAGTCAGAACCAAGCCAGAGAAATGGGGAGACAACCTCTTCGTCTCCAGAGAGTGGCAGCTTGAACGGAAATGGGAAGCGCAGTGGGAAAAGCCGTCGCCGCAGGAAACGTTCTTCTAATCCTGGTAGCCACCATGAAGGAAAGGTGGATGAAGTGAAAGATAAAGAGAAGCCTGATGAACGTACCAGCCAGTCACATGACCAACAGGCTGTGTTGATGAGCTTGCAGTCGGAATGTGGCAGTGTCTGGTTTGAGCGCAACATCTATGAGCAGGCTGAGAGCCTCTACCAGTGCTGGTTGGTGAGCTCCTCTAACCGGACCTCCAAGCCCAACCGTTCACATCAACCCTCAGGGAAACATTCAACCCCTCTGTCTGCTGTGACTCCATCTACCTCAGGACCGACTTGTCACCATGGTGATCAGATGGCTTGCCACCATGTAGTGGAGGAAGTGTGGGTAAACAAGATGACTTTTGACCAAGCAGAGCGCCGCTTTGCTGAAGAATCCGCTCCCCCATCAGTTCCAAACTCCCTTGACCTCCCAGCCCCGACTAACCGCTGCAGCGCCTCCAGAACACCTGATGAAGGTTATCAGTCTCAAGCTCCAACTCCTGCAACGCCTGTCGTCCAACAGGCAGCCGGCTCACCAACTGCTCGGCAGTCGATTAACGGGCTGCCTCGCATCCCGGTGGAGCTGCTGAGGGAAGTGTGGCTCGACAAACCTCTGTACGATCGCGCCGAAGCAGCCTTTTACCAGAACCTGTATGACAACAATTCCTCCAAGAGGCAAATCTGCACCTCCACCACCAGAGGTAGCGACCACCCTCAAAGTCTCATGGAAGAGGAAGAAGAGGAGGACGAGGAGGATGCCTCGGAGGAGGAGAAACGGCTGGTCCTGCAGTGTAAAGCGGAAGTCTTTCACGCCCTTCACCCGATTCAGGAGGAAGAAGAACCAGCTGAGCTCCACGAAGTGGAAGAAACTTCAGGAGTGCGCTTCTTCTTTCACTCGGACAGCGAGCCGGTGTGGCTGGACAAGTGGCGTTACGATGCTGCAGAGAGTCGTTTTCACAGCAGCGGTTCGGATAAAGTCTGCGCGGTGAAGAAGAATCGGAGGCCGGAGGCAGAAAAGTCATCCGCTGCCTCCAAAACGCCAAAAAGGGACAAGTATGACCAAACCGGGGGAATGGAGCCGCTCCAGATGTTTCAGTTCACCGCTCATTACTTTTCATTTTCATTCTCCCTGTTTTTTAATTTCATTTTTTTTCTTCATTTGCCTTGTATTTCTTTCATTCATTGTAGTCCATGCATTCATTTCTAATTTTTTATTTATTTTTTCCTGAGTGACCCTTCTACCAAAATAGTTTTTTTTCCCATTTTCTTTAGCTTGTAGTTGTACTTGGGGTGTCTGGTTGTATAGCAGGCAGCGTTTACACTTATTAGAACTTTGATACATTCTAGATCATTATTAGTTTAGTATTGTAGCAGCAGTTATTTTATTTTTCCTAACTTTTTTCCCCTTACGTCCATCTTTTGTCCTGCTTTCTTTAGAAAAATGAGCTCAGTGGACTTCTTGGCTCAGGAGAAGATCTGGTTTGAGAAGCCTCGTTACGATGAGGCAGAACGACGCTTCTATGAGCGAATGAACGGCTCGTCGCAGGTAACCGCTCTGACTTAGCACTGATTCAGAGACGAAGTACAAGAGGAAAACACCGAGCGACATTTGCAGTTACGATCATGGCAAAAAAAAAAAAGCCAAGTTTGTGAAGGAAAAGAGTCGGGGTGTAACGATGGGGCAGATATGTTGAGATGTAGACAACTGGTGCTAAAGCATTAAAGTTTAAAATGTGTCACTTTCTCTGTGAAATTGGATTTTAAAAGCACATATTCTGCTCCACTCTTCTTGTGTCGTCCTAATGTTGTCTCTGCAAACTGAAAGATGCGCTAACATTTCCTTTTTGTTTTCACTTGTAGGATGTTGGAGCAAACGCCATCCTGCAGGACATCGCTCGAGCTCGGGAGAACATCCAGAAATCTCTAGCCGGGGTAAGAATTTCTCCCATCCATTATGATGCACATTTACAGCTTTTCTCCCCGCTGGATGCTTGTCTGGATTAAAATGTGAGGAATAACATAATGTAATATTAATAATAATAATGTAATAATAATAATGATAATATATAAGGGTCTAGTTTTTTGACTGTCTTGCATGTAGGTGCAAATGATCGCATCCTAAACTGAAACCTTTAACCCGACTACCCTGCAATCATCAACTTTAAATGTAATAAACTGACATGGAAATGTTTTTGAGATAAAATCGACTGTAACTTCAGCAGCAGTTGTTTTGAACGTTGAGTACATTTATTGCTCCCCGATTGCATAATTGCAAAAGAATTAATATTTTTGAGGTAAACTTGAGCACAGAAAGCTGTAGAACAGAGGAGAGAAAATGTGCAGAGCTGACTGAAACTGAGGCGTAGACTGCATGAAGGCGTTGTCAGGCATTCCCAGGAGGCTTGGCTAATGGCTGCATTACTAAGACAGAGTTCAAGGCTGTATCAAAAAGGAAACACTTTCAGGTATTTATCTGTCAAAGATTGGAAGAAGGGAAACTTGTCTATTTTTTGGAAATTGGAAATATTAGCTGCCGGTTGTCTAAAAAGACTCTGCTAATGTTTGTGTAGCAGCACATCTCTGCAGCCATACTGTCAATAAAAATCAATATGAAATACATACACTTTGCTGAAAACTACTTTTGTCTTAGTCTTTTTGATAGTCGGCTTTTTTTTTATCTCTGAGAAAAGTTGGTTGTTTTGTCTTGTGTTGGCAGATTTGAAAGCATGGGACATGAAAAATTTGGATTCCTTTGCTTTCTGCATGCACTTTTTTTCTTTTATTCCAACACGAAGCTTTGTCTTCATTTGCTTCTACACTGATTTCCTCACACTTCTCTTATTGTCTTGGCTCTTTCTTTCATGTACTTCATTCAATTTCCCTGCCCTGAATTCTCTCCTTGTTCCACACCTGCACTCTCCTCCTCCAAGCTGAAGAATGCGCTGTGTAACAAAGGGGCTTCCCTGACCCAACAGTCCCATCCTGTAAGTCTTTCAGAGTCTTTGTGTGCTGCTGGAAGCACCTTCTGCTGCTCTATCTGCAGGTGGTCATATCACACAAGTTGTGTGAAATCTGAACATAAATTCAGTTTGTGGATGACTTGCAAAGTAGGAAGTAGCACCAGCTTATCGGCCTGCTTTCATACACAACTTGTTTTTGGTCACTTTGTCCTGCTGAAGAGGCGGCCATGTTGAATCGTCTTTGTTAGATTAGTAAAACATTTTTCATTTTTAAAATGTCGTATCTTCGCAGAGCGCCGGCAGCAGCAACAGCGCAGCTGATCAAGGAGAACTCATTTCTCGCATCAAAAGCCTCGAGCTGGAAAACCAGAGTTTACACAAAGGTTGGTTTGTCACCTTCACTTGTCCTTACATGCAGCTTTGGCCTTAAACGCTTGGAGCCTATTATGTTATTTCCTGTGTCGTAAACCATTAACAGCAAATTTGTATTTTTATTTGAAGCGTCACAATGAAAGCACAAGGTTTATTTTTTAGTCTAATGTTCCAGCATGGTGCTGAATGGGAGGATGATCTTTAGAACAGCTTGTTGACTGATTCTGGCTTTTAAGCTCATCATCGCTAATCATGAAGATAATTATGCGTTTTAAACTCAAAATTAGGACTCAGATCTCAAAATGTTGACTTTTAAACTCCTAGTTATTACTCTGTATGATCATTATGGTTTTAAGCATGATAAAACAGATTTAATGTGTAAAAATGTTTGAAGTTTCTAGACTTCTTTTCTGTCCTAATGCTATTATCTAAAGGTATCTGAATTTCTGAAAAAGAAAATGAATTTTTACATGAATTTATATTTGGATGACGTTTTCCTTTGTGTTACATTCAAACTTATTTATGTACAACTAATTGATCATTATGGTTTTTGTGTTACTCAAAGAGAACCCATTTATGAATCTATACTTCTTAAAGGAGCCATTTTACAGCTTTTTTGACTTCAAGCCCCTCATAGATCAGGGTTTTAAACAGAACCTGTAGTTCTTAAACTGGGTCCACTTTAGAATCCAAACAAAGCATGGAACTTCCTCTTTCTAAGATAAAGGTTTCACAAAACAAAAGTATCGCAGATTACTGAACTGTGATGTAAAGAATCTGTATTTAAAGTAATCCAGTCCAGTCTTAGTGGTAGATTCTGAAATACTTAATTTTATCCAGATGCCAGAAGTTTGGATTTTGGTGGTAATGGAGTATGTCATTATTAAATTCTCCCAATCTCAAAATGTTGGGTTTGAATGTCTTATTTTTCTTTCTAAACCTAAATTCTAACATGCCATGGCACGTTTCTTTTTACACAGCAGTTGAAAGCTCATAGCTGGAACAAAAAGAAATCTCCATTGGACGAGTTCATTGTGATTCTGAAACACTTTAAGGGCCTGAGCTCGTCTTTACAGCAGATATTTTACATTCTGAAGCCTAACAATTTGTCCAACCTAAAAAAACACAACTTTATTTCCTTATCCTATCAAAAAAGTTCAAATGGAACAAAATGAATGCAGGAAGAGGCACATCCAGTGTCCGTGATATACAGGGGTTGGACAATGAAACTGAAACACCTGTCATTTTAGTGTGGGAGGTTTCATGGCTAAATTGGACCAGCCTGGTAGCCAGTCTTCATTGATTGCACATTGCACCAGTAAGAGCAGCGTGTGAAGGTTCAATTAGCAGGGTAAGAGCACAGTTTTGCTCAAAATATTGAAATGCACACAACATTATGGGTGACATCCCAGAGTTCAAAAGAGGACAAATTGTTGGTGCGCGTCTTGCTGGCGCATCTGTGACCAAGACAGCAAGTCTTTGTGATGTATCAAGAGCCACGGTATCCAGGGTAATGTCAGCATACACCAAGAAGGACGAACCACATCCAAACAGGATTAACTGTGGACGCAAGAGGAAGCTGTCTGAAAGGGATGTTTGGATGCTAACCCGGATTGTATCCAAAAAACATAAACCACGGCTTTCTGCCAAGATCACGGCAGAATTAAATGTGCACCTCAACTCTCCTGTGTTTCCATCTTTGGGGAAAACTGTCCGTCGGGAAGCTCCACAGGGCAATATACACCCGCGCGCTGCTATAGCCAAACCTTTGGTCACTCATGCCAATGCCAAACGTCGGTTTCAATGGTGCAAGGAGCGCAAATCTTGGGCTGTGGACAATGGTGAAAACATGTATTGTTCTCTGATGAGTCCACCTTTACTGTTTTCCCGCACATCCGGGAGAGTTACGGTGTGGAGAAGCCCCAAAGAAGCGTACCACCCAGACTGTTGCATGCCCAGAGTGAAGCATGGGGGTGGATCAGTGATGGTTTAGGGCTGCCATATCATGGCATTCCCTTGGCCCAATACTTGTGCTAGATGGCGCGTCACTGGCTAAGGACTACCAAACCATTCTTGGGAGGACACATGTGCATCCAGTGGTTCAAACATTGTATCTCTGAAGGCGGTGCCGTGTATCAGGATGGCAATGCACCAATACACACAGCAAGACTGGTGAAAGATGGGTTTGAAAAAAAAAAGAACATAAAAGTGAAGTTGAAGTCTTCCCATGGCCTGCACAGTCACCAGATCTAAATATTATTGAGCCACTTTGGGGTGTTTTGGAGGAGCGAGTCAGGAAACGTTTTTCCTCCACCAGTATCATGTAGTGACCTGGCCACGGGTGGGGGGGGGGGGGGGAGGGGGGGGTGGGGGGGGTGGGGGTTTTGGATGGGAGTTGGGGGTGTGAGGTGGGGTTTAGGGGGAGGAGGGGGGGGGGTGAGGAGGGGGGGTGGTGTTTTGGGGGAGAGCTGTTAAAGAGTTTTTGTGCGGTTTTTTATCCTGCAAGAAGAATGGCTTAAAATCCCTCTGACCATTGTGCAGGACTTGTATATGTCATTCCCAAGACGAATTGACGCAGTATTAGCCGCAAAAGGAGGCCCTACACCATACTAATAAATTATTGTGGTCTAAAACCAGGTGTTTCAGTTTCATTGTCCAACCCCTGTACTTTACAGCACTATAAAACTTCGGTGATGGTACCGAACATATTTTATCTCTGCATGATGTTTAGAATAATATTTTTTTTTGGTCCTTTTCTTTCTAGTGATTATCTGGGATGTATGCTAGCTCAATCAAGAGGTCATATGTGGATATGACTTTTTTTCTTATGTTTTCATAAAATGCACAAGCTGCTCTGCACATCTGTCTATAAGGGTTTTACCCAGGATGTAGAAATCTAATAGATTTTATTACACAATTAACATTTATAGCTTATTTATGCATCAATTCCCTGACTTTGATCCCGTTTTCTTTAGTGGTAGGCGACCTACGAGCAGCACTCTCCAAGCTGGAATGTCGGGTTGCCGTTCTTGAGAAATCTCCAGCATCAGTGACCCCAGCACCTGCTCCCTCCGTCCCCTACACAAATGTGAGTGGATGTTGACTAGTTTTGCACATCAAGGAATGTCCATCAAAAAGTGCAAGTTTTTACTGGTTTCATTTCTCCAGGGCACTGCTGTCCAGCAGAAGGCCGGTGCCCCAGTTAAACAGGATGAAGATGATGACGATGATATTGACCTGTTTGGTAGTGATGAAGATGAAGAGGCAGAGAAACTTAAAGAGCAGAGGTTGAAGGAATACGCAGAAAGGAAGGCAAAGAAGCCTGCTGTCATCGCCAAGTCCTCGATATTACTGGATGTTAAACCTGTAAGTTGTCTAGACACCTTAAAATGATATTCTAAACTTGAAAACTGGCTCAGAGTTTATCTGTTCCTTCTTTCTAGGTGAAACGACTAAAGGAGCTACATCCATTAACATTTACCTTTTCCTTCCAATAGAAAGGACTCCTGGATCAGTGCTTCTTTGTCTTCTGTGTGGGGGGTCTCTGCTCTGTTCTCTCTAACCCCCAGTCGGTCGTGGCAGATGGCCGCTCATGCTGAGCCTGTTCTGCTGGAGGTTTCTTCCTGTTACAAAGGGAGTTTTTCTCTCCCTGTCGCTACATGCATGCTCAGTATGAGGGTATTGTTGCCAAGTCAACGCCAGTGACTGTCCACTGTCTCTACATGCTCATTCCGGGAGGAGGGAATGCTGCAAGTCACTGACTCGATGAATCTGCTGGGTTTCCTTAGATAGAAAAACTTTTTATCCAATTTGAATAAATAACAGAATCTGGCTGCACTGTTCAATGATTAAGATTAATTGGAATGTATGTACCTGACTTTTGTGAAGTGCCTTGAGACGACATGTGTTGTGAATTGGCGCTGTAAAAATAAACTGAATTGAATTGAATTCTTTATAAACACAAACAACCTTCATGTTCTCCGTGTTGAACTTGTGCCTCTGTCCTCTCCTGCTTGCCGTAGTGGGACGATGAGACGGACATGGCGAAGCTGGAGGAGTGCGTGCGCTCGGTGCGGGCAGACGGTCTGTTATGGGGAACATCCAAACTGGTTCCTGTGGGTTACGGCATCAAGAAGCTCCAGATCGCATGCGTGGTGGAGGACGACAAGGTGGGAACAGACTTGTTGGAGGAGGAGATCACCAAGTTTGAAGACTATGTAAGTACCTGGATTTATTGTTTTTGGAGTTTCTGTAGTATAGGTGAGCATGGAAAGGTCTGATAACTAGAAAGGACATTTCCTCATTATGTCGTCATTAGAAAATTCAAGGTGGTGGTTATGGTCCACATCTGTGTTCTGAAGTTTCACTTCGAAGAATAGCTGGATTTCTTTAGGTCTGGCGTGTGAGCCGAGTTCCCCCAATAAGAAGGGGATATGGAGTAAATTTGCCTTATCTTGCTCTTTAATTTCTCCTCTGTGACAATAAGTCCATTTATAGTTACCCACACACCTTTGTTAGCATGTATCAGCTGTGCTGTACTTCAGCTCAGTGTAACCATTTAAAGTTAAATCATGGTATAAACACGTCTCGGTGCCAAATAATGGTGACGCCCACCCCTTTAAAGCAAAAAGCTGCCCCAGGAACAGTCAGTTGAATGAAACAAAGCTGATATCAAGTCTTTCATTCAAAAAAGTTTCAACAGATTGAAACATTTTACATCTGTAGTTTAAATTTATTCAACGTTTTAAGTTGTCAGAGTTGAAGTTGGCTGAAACGTACCGTTTTCCCCTAAACGATTCTCAGAAACTGATCAGAAAAACGCAGAAGTCTGTGTGACCTTTTGAATTTGGGCCACATCTGTGGCTGTGAACGTTTCAGGAAGAGTTCAGTTCAGACAGCTTCGTTTATTAAGTCAAACAGCCAGAAAACGATGACTACTTCAGTTTACTCTACCAACACATTTTGAATCAAGAGGGACATGATGACCTGGTATCTTAAGGTGATACATGTAAGTTTTTAGACTGGATATGTTCATGTAAAATATCCAGTTAAGTCCAGAGTTACTCATAGCCCTGGTAGATTTTACTGTCAGTAAAGGTTGAATTGATCTGGCACTTAACATTGTGCTTTCAATTGATTTAATATATTGTAGAAGCTGCTGGTTGCAAAGTTGTTGTTTTTTTTAATGATCTTTAAAAAACAAATAAGCCTCAGTCCTGTAGTTGGGCTAAATGTCTCAATTCATTTTTCGCCAACCCGTCTCTGGAAGTTTTTGGGACGTAAAAAGGTAGAAATCTCAGACCTAGCATGTGGTTGTGAGCAGTTTGATGTTACAGTAACATTGTGTTGTATATTTAGGCTTTTACTTTGTACATCTGTGTTGCTTAAAAAAATCAGTTTACAATTTTTTTTCTGTAGCTCTAATTACTACATGGCTATTTCAAGATTGATGCATCTGAAAGCCTGTTGGCCTTGAAAACCACAACTAACTCATTTTGGCACAATTTAAATCAATTTACAACAAACAATTTAATTCACCTGAAGTTGATTGTAAGACAAATAAACAGGATTTTAAGTATTACTGCAACAGTAACTGAGCCATCTTACTTATTTCAGTTGCTTCTATAGGTTCTACTGGTCAGCTATTTGTGGAAATGGTGTCACAAGTCAGTGCTTTCCAGCCCAGTGCTGCCATCATGTGGCCAAAATATCAGGTTTCACAATTAGAAGTTCCTGCAGTTGAGTCATTTAACACTTGTCTTTTTTTCTCCCGTGCTTGTTTCAGGTTCAAAGTGTGGATGTAGCAGCCTTCAACAAGATCTGATTCAGCAGCATCTCTTCCTCTTTTCATCGCTCCCTGTTTCTCTGCTGATTGTGTCAACTGTTGACAATAAAACAAATTCTTGCACTGAAGTTGTTGTGTTATGAGGTCAATAAAGTGCTGAAGAAAATGTATGCAGCATTCCACAGTTTAATGGCCACTATTTAATCTGAATATTAGAAAACAATATCCCTGCTACTCTGGGTAACCTAGATTTCTCTGGGAAAGTTCATGTTATGTATTCCTAAAATGAGGCTCTGGATTAATTTTAATCTTTTTACACTAATTATTAGTACAATATTTGATTTCAGAAACTAACTAGTTTCTTCAACTTTAATTTTTTTCATATTTAATAATCAGTAGAAATTATTTTCTTTATATAATATCTTTGCGTTAACTATTTGAGTTCATTTTAATACAAACGGAACTGAAAACTTTCATAAATTATTAATTTAACAGGTGCCCTTCCACAACGGTTTCAAAGTGTAGTCCTAGGAATCAGCAGCTGCTGTGCACCTACCTCTCACTTTTAAGAAAACAGAGGATGCAGTATAGATTTACTGACCTAATATTTAGATGTTCTGTTGCCTGTGGTCATTTTCCATCACAGAGGATGATGGTGGACATCAGTCCGATCCACATTTGCATGGTGAAGAAGCAAAGCGGACCCGCCTCTTGGACCAGAAACACTCAATCCCACAGGGTGCAGAACTGTCTCAGGTATCCATGGCACACAGATTAGCTGCATTCGAGACTCCAGGAGTAAGACTTTTGTCCCAACCTGCAGCCATCCGAGGATTGCTGCAGACAAGAGAATCAATGAATTCCACAACATAAAACAGAATAGATGCTTTGCAGTAATTATTTTCCATAGTGATGTTGACCTAAAGTTACTGTTTACCTGTAATTCTAGATACAATTTTCACAAATACCATCCAGTTAGCAAGCAAAAGGCAATCCAACCAAGTCCCTAGTAGAAAACTTTACACCCTGAAAACAGGGTGGGGAAAGGTGTCCACCTCTGAACAACAATGCAACTGACATCTCCAGCCAGAGAAACAACAGCACATAAACATAAAGTTAAAAAACTGGTCAGGTCACTTTGGCCTTCTAAGCCCAACGACACACCAGGAACCTAATCAGCTCCAGGAAAATCCTGCAGCAGAGAAGCGATCCTTCTCTGCTTTTTATTTTAAGGTGAATGAATCCAAAATCATCAACAGAAAAAGTATTTTCCACTCACGGAGCTGCCAAAGTTTGCGATCCTTCTTTAAACTTCTGGAGCATCTTGACCAGCAGGTTGCTCCTGTCCAGCGTGAGTCTAGCACAGAATGTGCAGACCGCCTGGCCATCCCAGGACTTTATCGGACATCTCATGCAGTATCTGTTGCCACACGAGAAGCTTCTAACAGACAGCTGCTAAAAATGAGAGCTCAGCCTTATGCATATGGGAGTAGGAAGAAGATGAGTTTTTAAAAACAAGTTTTTAAAATGCATCATACTGCAACAGAGGAGCAGCTGCCAGCACTTAACTGATACTGCATGGAAAGCATCCAGAATAGTCCAAAAACAACTTGTACAGGGCTTCAGCAAGCCTGAAGAACCTATCAGGAGCACCTTTAAATATTACACGTCCGGCTGCTTGAAAGGAAACTATAAAGTATTTTGGGACAATTTAGTACTTTTGCACAGGGCTGAACTGGATTTGATCAAGTGTATAAGAAAAAAGATAAATAACTGCAGTTATTTCTGTTGTTTTTAGTGCAAGCAGTATTGGATCAAGATGAATAGTAAATTAAAGACATGGATTATAAACTCCTGTGCACCAAGAGTGCTAAAATTGGTTGCATGCTTTCTTTGTAGTCTGGAAATGTAGAAAATCTGATAATATTTTCCAGGTCTTGATAACTATGGAAACACACATACTTCCAGATCAAAAAAGGTTGGAAAACAAATATTTCAGACATGCTGTATTCCCAGACTTTATTGTCTCATTGTTTGAATGTTGTTTCCACCCATCCATTGGTTTGGACACATCAGTTGTTTGGGTCTTGATCCACCCATCTGTTTGTCAATCTCTCCAGTCATTCATTTGTTCATCCACCTTTCCATCCATCCATATATCCATTTATTATTCAGCAGTCAATCCACTACATGCATCCGTCTGGCCATCCGGCTATCCTTCTGTTTATCTGCTAGCCATCCGTTCATCATTTATCCATCTATACAAACATCTATCCATTTGTCAACACTCCATCCATCCATTTATTTATTCATCCACTATCAAACCATCTGTTCATCCATCCATTCATTTATTCTTGGAGTCAGTGTTGTGATTGCCTCCAATACATCAAATAACAGTGTACATGAGTCATGCAGAAAAACAACAAAATAGACAGCAGGAAGGTCGTTCGAGGCTGATTTTTGCTCTGGGAACTGGGTGCTTTCAATACAAAAACAGACGTAAATTGTACTGACCTGAAGTTTCATGTTTTCTGTGGAAAGATGTGCCCGCTGTGAACTGGAAGAACAGGATACACTGGAGTTTGACTGACGACTGCTGGTGGATGGAACTATATGGACATGTTGTACCAAGCTTTAAAAGTGAAGCTCCTGGGAAACAAGACTGAGACTTTGCATTGAATCCACACATAATAATAATATTAACAATGTACAAATGAATTAGTTCATACATATTTCAAAAAGCAAATGCTTGCACACCTAAAACAATACCTTTTTGAATATTTCTAAGCAACTTTCTATGTAATCTAATGGGGGTAGAAACAGAGGAGGACTGCAACGCCAATGTGACATAGAAACAAATGCATTTTGTAAAAATCCTGCTTTGTATCTTGTTGCTTTTAGAAAACTATGTCTTCTTCCCATTAACAGCTCAAGGATAAGAGGAAACCATATGAAGCAATCATTCAAATCTCACTGATCTTTAAACCTTTCTTCAAAGGAAAAAAAATGGCTATTAGGTATAAGAGCGGTAAAGCATTGCATTGCACTCACATGTTTGGACTAATACTAATGAAACTTTATTGTTTTCTGAAACTCAAAACTAAATCAAGACCTCCTATAGAGGGAAACAATTAAATGCATGAGTGGTGATAAAAAGCCAGCATTCCAGTTTGCAAACAAAACAAACATACTAACAAAACTAAGATGGCAAAGAACATGCAAGACATCTCAAGAGGTTATACAGATCATTGTTAACCCGTAAACTCTGTACTGGTTAGTACCAGAATTAGCCACAAGAGGGCGTGCTTGATTACGCTAAACAAATAATAGAGTATCATGAAAAGATAGGAGCATTAGGCAAGTATTGTCTCATTCCAAGCAATAAAAAACAGGAGCAACATACAGGGGTTGAACAATGAAACTGAAACACCTGGTTTTAGACCACAATAATTTATTAGTAAGGTGTAGGGCCTCCTTTTGTGGCCAATATAGCGTCAATTCTTCTTGGGAATGACATATACAAGTCCTGCACAGTGGTCAGAGGGATTTTAAGCCATTCTTCTTGCAGGATAATGGCCAGGTCACTACGTGATACTGGTGGAGGAAAATGTTTCCTGGAAGATCAATAATGTAAGAACAATACATGTTTCACATTGTCCACAGCCCAAGATTTGCGCTCCTTGCACCATTGAAACCGACGTTTGGCATTGGCATGAGTGACCAAAGGTTTGGCTATAGCAGCCCGGCCGTGTATATTGACCCTGTGGAGCTCCCGACGGACAGTTCTGGTGGAAACAGGAGAGTTGAGGTGCACATTTAATTCTGCCGTGATTTGGGCAGCCGTGGTTTTATGTTTTTTGGATACAATCCGGGTTAGCACCTGAACATCCCTTTCAGACAGCTTCCTCTTGCGTCCACAGTTAATCCTGTTGGATGTGGTTCGTCCTTCTTGGTGGTATGCTGACATTACCCTGGATACCGTGGCTCTTGATACATCACAAAGACTTGCTGTCTTGGTCACAGATGCGCCAGCAAGACGTGCACCAACAATTTGTCCTCTTTTGAACTCTGGTATGTCAACCATAATGTTGTGTGCATTTCAATATTTTGAGCAAAACTGTGCTCTTACCCTGCTAATTGAACCTTCACACTCTCCTCTTACTGGTGCAATGTGCAATCAATGAAGACTGGCTACCAGGCTGGTCCAAATTAGCCATGAAACCTCCCACACTAAAATGACAGGTGTTTCAGTTTCATTGTCCAACCCCTGTATATCTTAGCTAGCATGAGTGCAAAAGATCCAAACAAAGAACAATCTAGTGAAAAGCAGTTCTAAAACCTTACATTTTGCAATCAAAAAGATGCTTTTGAGAGTTTTGCGGTCCTGTATTTGAAGTTAAACTGATGGATTAATGCGTGATGACCACACCTGCTAGGGATTGTAAACAGTCCTAGAAATGCAGAGGCTTTTTGTTGAGTAAAATGACATTTCCAAATAGAAATTAAGAATCAAATGGGAATAAAAAAGCTGGTTGATGGAAACTATTTGAAATAGCATGATTCACACCCTGAGGAGGCTTCCCTTATTAATCCAACATATTAAGTCTTTGAGCATAAAATAGAAGTATACTCTGACATTTTAAATCTAGTGAAAGATTTTTTTTAACTGCTCATTACTTTTTTCAATAAATAATCAGTCCACTGGGAAAACTGTGGCGCTGTTTTTGTCAGTGAGGAGCAGCAGCTGATTAGATTCAGGTTTTTCTTGGTAGTTGGAGACGTTTTGAAGATTTGCGGTGCACAACTGTCTGACTTTGTCTTTTTGTCTCCTTAAACACAGAGCTGCGAGTTCTCACCAAGCAGATCAATGAATCTGACAACACAATCCTGCCAGCTGCTGCATTTGTTTTGTCTCTGCTGCATCTTAGAGCAGTTGGTGTGTCAAGCACACGACTGGCACAGATTTTAATAAATTCTGTGTACTTGTATTTGGTAAACAGATTTAGCAAAAAAGGCAATTATTAAATTCAAAAATGTTTTTGAGGGGGGGGGGTTACATTTTTCCTCCTGCCATCACAAGTGTAAACTCTACTGGAACTGTATTTTGAAACTTTCCTCAGATAAGACTAAGATTGAACCTTACATATCCTGATATAAGTGGGAATAGGATGAGACAACAGATGAAAATGGGACCCAGCATTTTATACCCAGTGTTAAGTCCAGTTGAGGTTGTATTATTCTGCGGGCCTGTTTCTCTTTTATCAAGATTCACAGCATCATAAACTCATTATCATTCCAGGAAATTTTTTATAACTTCCAGAAAACTGAAAATAGGTTTTTAAGTCTTCCAGAAGGATAATGATCCAAAACATAAGTCAAAGTCAACACACATATGGTTCTTCAGACACAAAGTCAGCCTTCTACCATGGACGTATCAGTATCCAGACCTGAATCTAGTAGAAAATCTGTGGGGGTTATCTGAATAGAAGAGTGCATGAGAGAGGACCAAGGGGTCTGGATGACTGTTAAAGAAAGAAAATGGCCAAAAATCTTGAAAAGTTAGAGAAGGCTACATTCTGTCCTATTGGAAAGGCAAAGCAAGGCAAGGCAAGTTTTTTATATAGCACATTTCATTAGCAAGACAATTCAAAGTGCTGAAAAGAGAGAAAGGGAATAAGGGAGTTCTACAAAGTATTGTTAGCAGAAGTGTCAACATGTGTGTAAGGCGCTGTAAATGACTCCTGTCAGTTTCAATGACAAAACAAACTTCATCAAGACAACATTATACTGAAGTGCTGCATTCTGACAGTGAAAAATGTAAGGACAAACCTGCTAGATGTCACGTGGATTAAAAGTTCAAGAGAACATGTGCTTTCATACAATAATTCCCCAGATTAGCTTTGAACAAAAACATTTTGAAGTTGTGAGATATTTTTCCCAGCTATTTTAGGAAATGTTTAATTTGCAATGAACATAAGTGCTTCCTGTTTATACTAGAGAGCTCCTGTTTGTGTGAATTAGCCCAGAAATTCATTTCAAGACAAACAAAGTTGTATAAACATCAGCTGATAAACACTTGATATTCATTATGCATAGAGGCCCAGATTCCTTTGTTGAGAGTCAAAATTTGCATCATGTTTGAATCATTAAACAAGAGACAGACCTGATTGGTTGTTTACATCTCTAATGTTGCAAGGAGGTATATAAAGCTTCTCATCTTGCAATCATCTCCTTCCCTCTTCACATTCCCGTAGGGCTTCACTCACTTTGGCAAAGTAAAAGGGCCATCGACATGTGCCAAGAGGAAGGGCGGGATTTCCACAAATTAGGACAAACAGATGAATTAAACATCAGGATACCGTCGGTTTCTGAATCTTTTCACAAATTTGGCTATGAAAAAGGAAAACAAAATGGTGACACATCAAAAAAGGAGCCGTCTGTGTTAAAGACAGGCAGAGCAGAGCAGAGGACTGCTAACACTCAAGAGGGCTTGGTCATAACCGGAAATGTGCAAAGGGAGTTGATGTCCCTAGAAAACCGGCGGCTAACAAAAGTGTACACCCCTGTTAAAATGCCAGGTTATGGCGATATGAAAAATGAGATCATAATAAATCTATTCATTTAATGTGGCATCTACCCTACAATCCCACAACTGAACTGAAAAAAACTAATCTGTTAGCAGGTGAAAAAAGTGCAATATCTCAGTTGCATAAATCTGCACACCCTTAAACTACTACTTTTGAATTCAGTTTCAGCATTCAGTCTTTTTTGTTAAGAGTGTACCAGCGTCTATTATTTACTGCAATATTTAGCCACCCTACCTTGCAAAAGAACTACAACTCTCGCAGACTATGGGGACATCTTGTGTTTGGGTGACCTCTCAGATTTTCTGTCAAATTCTGGTCTGGACTCAGAGCACATCATTTGAGAACCTTGATTTTCAGCTGGTGAAGCCAATCTTCTTTTGAATTAGATGAAAAACAAAATCTCATATCTCTTCAGTTTTCTATTGGCCACATGAATTTCTTGGGTCAAAACGTGACTTGCATTTGGAGAACTGTTCATATTATGCCTGATATCAAGTCTAGACTGGCAGGACTGAAGAACAATACCGAGGCACTAATTACTTCACTCCACTAGAGCCATAGATCCCAGGGTCTACCACACCAGACAGGGCCCAAGATGCAGGCTCACCTCAGCAGAGTAGAGAGAGATAGAGAGATTGGATGAAAGTTAAACTTAATTAAGGTAATAAGGCCTTACAATCTTGGACACACTGATACAATGACATTTTCATTTTTTTTAAATATCTGACCCTTTTTGAGATTACATAACATCTGCCATCTGTCCTGTGACCTTTTGGATGCAGCTGTGTTGGGTATATGTGTTCCTCTTGGAAATGCAGCGCTGTGATTGGCTGAGTATGATTGTATGAGAAGGAAGATGACTCTACCTGATAAATATCTAGACAATTGTTTATTATTATAATATGGGACAGCTGAACTTTATTTCATTGTTATATATTATTAATCAGATTTACTTTAACTTATGTCAGAACTTGAGAAGAATCAAAGGTGAAATTTAAAACTAAAGGTGCTTTGACAAAATTTTAGTTTAAGGGTCTAAATACTTTTGCAACCAGGTTATTACAGTTATTTTTATTATTTTGGAATTCCTTTTTCCTAACAGATTTGTTTGTTTTTCCAGGTGAAATAAACAGGATGTCACCTAAAAACAGAAATAAAAAAGCTCATTTGATGTTAAAAAGGACACAGTCAGACAAAGAACTCATGATTAAATCAAAATTTATAAGATTACAGTGATTGTAGGAAATTATTAGGTCTCCTCTTAAAAAAAAAGTACAGTAGGAAAATACAAGGCTGAAAGTATTCATTCATTTTCATCTTTTGTTTCATAAAAAATTATAGAATTTTCTTAATTAGCAACAGTTTAAAGATGAAACGTTTGAAGCTTGCTTTAGACATTCAACAGTCCCTTGATATTAAAAAGTCTCCATATGTCTCCATATCTTCATTCATCAATAAAAACTGTAATTATGTTGATCGGCTTTACAGGGAGAAACAAAAAATGTCAGCATAAAGGATAATATAAAAAGGAAATAGCTAAATAACATCTACATTCTGTAACTCCTTCATCTATTGTTAGGACAAGAAACTTCATACATTAATGTTCCTTCAACAAAAATGATAGTTAGTGGTTTACAGACTCTTTTTAACCAGACTAGTTGCTTTATATATTTAATTAAAGAAATTACTATTACTAAAAAAAAAAAAACGTAGTTTGGGTGATCTGAGCAGCCACGTCATATCATTTTGCTCCTTTGATTAGTTGTCAGTCTGTTAATGTGTGTTAAAGTAATTTAAAATCAGACAAACAAGAAAATCACAAGAAATGTTTTTTTTTTCAGATCCAAAGGGCATTAAAAACAAACTGCAACACAAACATCAGACAACCATTTTGGTAATTTCACAATAGGAATCAGGCATAACAACAACCATGTGATATCATGATAAATGTGATTATTTTTTCACTCAAATCAATATTATATATGGATTCTTACATTTAGTCAACATAGCTCAATGTTTAAAAAGTGGTTTTAAAGTCAAGAAGAGATGCAAATGTCCCAAAAATGTATTTTCTGTGAGCTGTCAGTAAAATCATTTTCTGTCAATTTCTACTCGGAGCATTCACAGGCACTTCAGTATGCTGTACCTCATGCGTTTATAGAAGTTCTCATTACTGCACACTTGCTCATTATACATAGTATCCAGCTGCTGTTCTTTGCAAAACTAACTAACCTTCCCTCATTTTTCAACATCTCGCTTCCAAATGTTTTCATAACTTTTTAAGTGGTCTCTGAAATCGCTTCTTAAGGACTTTTGCTT
The DNA here is from genome assembly GCA_036173005.1 of Crenichthys baileyi. Lineage (NCBI taxonomy): Eukaryota > Metazoa > Chordata > Actinopteri > Cyprinodontiformes > Goodeidae > Crenichthys > Crenichthys baileyi. The sequence goes on along the minus strand of JAHHUM010002940.1, from coordinate 382,324 downwards.
TTTTCACTTATTTTTAATCCATTTCTTTTCCCTGTCTGTGGCAGTGTATTGTGTAGCTAAAAAAGAATAAGAAAAGCTGACTATACGGTCTTTGTTTCCAGCTCTGGAACCTTTTCAGGCACCTTTAGGTACTTCCTTGTTTCTCCACTACTTCTACCAGGGTAAAACACATTATATAGTTGGAAATTTACGCCCTAGATTGACCTTGATAATGAAATAGTACCAAGCTTCCATTTCGTAACTCCAGGCTTTTCCGGAGTCAACTTTTAATTAATTTAATATTTAGGATTTCATGTGATTTTGGTTATTTTTGTGTTGGAAGTTCAATATTGATGTGTTCCAAGCATTGAATGCTGCAGAACTTTGCAATAACTGTGAAATGTCAAACCATGAAAGTTTGAGAAAGTTATAAAAATGCGACTCTGTGTGGATTGGTTGGTTTTCAGTCAATAACTGAAAAGCCAAAATATCATGCATTTATAGTTATGAAATTATGTAAAAAACATTTCTACCATTATCTTGAGATTATAAAATTAACAAGTTAATTTGTCATGTATAGAGGTTAAACTTGTTTTTTTCTAGGTAAATCTTGTTTAGTCATAAAATTATGTCATTATGTCAAGATGACGTCAGACATAACAACAAAAACATGACTAGTAGCAAACTGCATACTTTGCAATGCTGCACAGACACCCCATAGGACTTCTGATTCTTCCCTTAACCTTTAGGATGGAGCTTGTGATGCAAACCAGTTCCAACTGGTCAGCTACTCCCCGCAGTGAGGTTTTTCACATAGCTAAATAAATATGACTAAATAGACGGACTGCCTGGGTGTAAATGTAAAGATATCCAGCAAGCAACTAGCATCCATAACTGCCTTTAATCAAAGGTATCTGTGCTGCTGGCGTCATGTATAATGCCAAGCAGCAGAGGGAGGAGTTGAAGACTTTACAAGACTAGAAAAACATAAAGACCCATGACAAGAGACGCGGATCAGGGATTTTTAAATTCAGCTAAAGCGATAGGAACAAATTATGTATTTATGACTGCTGGTGGCAAAAAGCCTTGTCAAAACAACACTGGATAATTCCATGATTTTGAGAGCCTTTTTATGCCTGAATGATTTATTGCTCACGGTCAAGTGGCTAAAGTGGACCTAAAAAGCAGCAACATTTTAAATAATTTGTTGGAAACTTTCAGAAAGCTTAGAAAATACAGATCAAAGCCACTTTCAAAGGTTACAAGAAAATTTGTCTCATTGCACACAAAATATATAGGCATATTCTTGTAATGTATACCTGCAGGCAATGTGGTGTTCGCATACTACACAGGCCCATTTCTATGCAGCTTTAAAGCATGTTGTTTTTTTTATATTATATAAAAAGTGAGTTGTTTCTCTTTTTGGGATTGCTTTCTACTCACACATCTGCAACTCTACGCACTTTTCTGAGTGATTTCCCTGAAACAAATGGAACACGATTTAGATCCACAGACGAGGCCTCAGCTGCTTGGTTACAGCTCAGTGCCTCAGACACATTCAGAAAAAAAACTGAGACAAAGTATCCTTTTTGTCTCATAAAGACCAGCTCCACATTCCTCTCATTCTCAGCTGGCACTGCTTTTGGTCTTAGCTTCTTCTGGGAAATTCGTGACATTAACTTTAATTATTTTGCTGAAAACTATTCTGGGTGTTAAACACACACGCCATTAAACCCAGAAGCACAGATCTGCAGAACATCTTGAGGTTGCACGGTTATAAAATTACAGGTTTCTACTTCTAAATGCTTGATTTGTGTTAAAGTAACCATGGCAACCAGACCCAGAGCTTCCTGCTTTACAGCTTACATGTAACAAGCTGAACACACCTGAGTCAGACATGGACGTCATCTGCACAGAATGATTGAAAAGCTCCTACTTTGGTTTTCATCTTTTCAAACATAAAGAAAAGTCCTTCGTATTATTGCTTCTTTATCCTCTGACAAGTAAAAAAAAAAAAAGGTGATAAAACAACTTGTCTGACTGAGCTGGTAATTTCCATCTTTGGTCTGTCACTTTAGGATCCGCTTGAATAAAAACGTACCTCTTTCATCTCTTCCTGCTGACAGCTCATTACCTTGCCCTCTCATCACTTTTCTAAAAACACTCCATCCAGGCATCTTTCAGTCCCAACTCTCCGTTGGGTGACAGAACCAAACATGAAGTCACAACATTTCAGTTCGGAGCAGGAAAACTACGTTTCATCCATTTATTTCTGAATAGAGACATAGCAAACCGATCAGTTTGGAATTAAAGTATTAAATTACAAATAAATTTTTTCGGGTCCACAAGGAAGAAAACAGTAGATTTATAGGTTGAATAGATACTTAATCGTTCCTTGGCTTTTACTTTCAGTATAGCAGCATATTTTAGATGTTGCTGTGTAACTCCTCATATTTGTTTTTTTCATAATAATAGTTATTTTATCTGGTAAATTTTTAGTGTAGTTTATATTTTACTGATTAAGTCAATAGTGATTTTATATTTTGTGCATCTCTTTGGTCACCTATTGTTGGTTAAAATTACTAGATTTCTATTGCTTTAACTTTACATATTCGGTCTGGTTTGTGGCAGGATTTCTGACACAAAATACAACAATGTTTGATAAATTGCCTCACTTTTCTGGAGTTATTAGAGCAGAGGTGTCCAAACTGTTTACCATGCGGGCCAAAATCCCCAAGTGCACACAGGCCGGAAAACTTTGTTTAGTTTTAATTAAAAGGTGTTTAAATCTTCTGAAACAAAAAGGATTTTACATGTTTACCCTGTTCAAAAAAATAATTCACAATCATTCAAAGGGCTTCAAATTGGCCCTAAGCCACACTTTGGACACCACTGCATTAGGAGGCAAAAATATCTTTATCTGATTTTCGCATGTTTTGAAAATAAGTAATTTTTTGTTCCTGATCAATTTCTGAGAATCCCTCATTTAAAAAGTCAATTTCAGCTCGGAACTGATACAAAAGGCCTCTGTAGGAGAAATCAAATTATCGTGAAGTGGAGATAAAGGAACTGGATTCAGAAATGATTTTTTTTTTTTATGGATGAAGGTTGCAGTCCTGCTGTTACAGTGAAATTCACCCACACTGTTAAATCTGGAACTCCTTCATTCTGCCTGTAATTCTCACTTACTTTTTGGTTTTTCAGAGCTTGTTTTCCAGACTGGGAAAAACAACTGCTCTAAGAAAAACCCCTCATCACTTAGCTTAAAATTACGAAATGTAAAATATGTATTTCTATTTAACATATGACATTTTTTTTCAGTTTCTAACTGGCTTCAATGCAGCAGCGTAGCAATATAGCTAAAAACAAACAAACCTTAACGGTGTAATTTTTAAGGATTTTACGGTTTTGTTCATATCTGTAAAACTTTAACCCATTTCAAGGGAACGTCACTGGAGTACATACATTCATTAATACATAATTCAGTTGTCATTACATTATTAAAGCAGATAGGAGACTTTTAACAGCCAAAGCTTATAAAATGCAAAGTGAATATAAATATATTTTTTTTACTTGATTATTTTGTTAAAACTTTAACTACTAAAACAAAGGCCCTTGTTTTTTCTCTGTTTGCTACTTCAGCAACATGTGTCCGAGATGATGGCGAAGCAAGTGGCAGTTTCCTGTTTTTATTTATAAAATTATATTTTATGATGTCTGACTGACCTTAAAACAGTGATAAAACGCTGATATAGAGTTAGAAAAGTAACAAGTCTGCAGCCTGCCTTGCTTCTTAAAATAATCTGTTCCCTTTTTTCTACAGTAAAGCCGGATGGGTGATACATTAAAGATGGCTGTAAATATTTGATCCACAGAACTTGGTTTTACTCGAAGGACAGCAGGTCTGGATGACGCTCTGCGTCCTCAACGCTCCCTCCTGAGTCTTTGCTGCAGGGGGCGCTGTTCCCTAGCAGGACCTCCTCTCCCAGGCTGATGCGGCAGGGCGCCTTACCCAAGATAGGAGAGGAGGCGAGCCGGGAGTGTGGCGAGGACGCCCTCTGCCAGACGTCGCAGGGTTTGGCTCTGGACTCTGGGACAGGATCTTTGTTGATGAGGTCTGGCACGGACAGCTGAAGCTGGTGCCGATGTTCCTCCTCACCTCCTTCTTGGCTCCCCTTTTCCTCCTCCCCTTCTGTGACTCCTTCAGTAGTGGATTTGGTCCCCTCTGTCTCTGAATCAGCTTTGTACTCTGCTGGACTAAGCATTAGTGTGATTTCTGTCGACCTCTCCTCCTGCTCCTTCCCGTCTCCTTGCTGTTCCTCCTCACTCCTCATCTCCTTATTGGGGCCTAAAGAGGTTTTTTCAGGGGAGGGGAGGAAGGTGGGAGAGTCTGCTGGCTCCGGCGAGGAGACCACTGGGTCAGAGGAGATCATCATGTCCTGGGTCGTCTTCAGAGCTCGAGGGACACGTTTCTTTCCGGTTGGCGGCGGCGGGTCGAGGCGAGGAAAGGAATCGAAGTTGTGACTAAAAAAGAGGAGAGGGAAGGCGGAATTAGATTTGAAGATTATGTCTAGGAGGATGAGTAAAGTGTTGTTGATCTCAGGAGCAAATGGCTCCAACTTTTACTGTAAAAGCTGAAACTGTTTTAGGTAAGTCGAAATAGTGTTGCAGAATATCAAGGACTGCTGGTATGCATTTTAGGACTTGCATTCTCTTTCTCTCTTCCTTATAGGTCAGAAACCTCTAACATCATGGCTAAAACTACTGAAAAGTGACAAAATTCCATCATCATCTCCGGATAAAACCATCATTCTATCAGCCCTGTTTCCCTTCACATTGAATTACAACCATTTAAAGCTTTTATGCAGCTTCAGTGCAGCTTACTGAAGGTCCAAATCCTGCATTATGACTCAGACCTTTAACCTTCTTCTTCCTGCAAATGACAGCATGTTGGATGATGGACAAGCTAGAACAACAGAAACAGTCTACCTTTACTGCTGGCCAACAATCGGATGGTTCCTGGTCACGGATATTTAAACTAACACAGATAATCAAAGTCAAATTAGAAAGGCAACTTTTAGTGATTCTAATCATAAAGTTGGGAATATTCAGAAAAATCCTAATGCAGGAAAATAAAAAACATAGTCAATTAGCGGATACACCACAACGTTTTCTCCATGCATGCATTATTTACAATTTTTGCTACTATTATTTTGCACATTCTCTGTTTCTTTTCCAAAGAAAGCACTCCCTTCTCTATGCTTCTGTATCTTCCCTGTGATTCATTTCATTCCTCGTTAGCCACCAGCTGGTTCCAGCACACGGCTGCTCATCCTGAGCCTGGATCTGGTTCTGTTGGAGGTTTCTTCCTGAGTTAAGGGAGTGGTTCCTCTCCACTGTATCTAGTGCAGAACTGCCACAATAATACACCCTCTGCTTACAACATGGGCAGACAAACACAAGTCTTCCATCACACAGTCAATATCAACATGACAAAGAGGAAGATGTTACTACCAAACATGATTTGCAGCAGCTGTGTTCATTGCTATTAATATGACATGGTTGTGTTATTTCATCCGTCAGATTTAATTTTTAGAAAATTTAAAAGGAAAAAGAAACTATTTCAATTGTACCATTTTATTTAGAGCTTTGGGGAGTGAATTGTTGAATGAGTTGAAAAGTTGAAAGAAATAACAGAAAGAAAGAGACTGTTGTAAAAATTGAAAGCAGAACTAAGAGTTAAAGCTTGGTCTGAAGTGTTCTTCCAAAAAAACACAAGAATCCCTTTATGTGTTTCTTCTCTGTTGAGAAGTGTAGGTATTAATGACTGATTCATTTATAAGTAAGAGACGCAGATGACAGACATTGACAGATGCCGATTATTTTGCCCCTTTGCCATATGGTACCCTGGTTCAAATTGATGGGATCTACTGTGGGACATTTGGTCCTGACCATGCGTCAGTACGTCGCTGCCAGGGAGACATTTTTCAACATCGTCAGAAACCCTGAAGCGCTGCACTATCCAAACAGCTAGTACCGTTTGGATACTGCAGCACCAACTGAAAGATCCCACTGTCCACAAACTTCCGTGTGAAGAATATCTGTACTAATATGGCTTTGGGGGCCAGATTCGCCCTCTTAAATGTGATTCTAGATTTTTTTGCACAAAGCCATAATGACATACCTTGGAAGATGAAACTGAAGTAATAGTCAGTGATCACTCTCCATAAAAACCTCTGTTCCATACCTTAAAACTCACTCCTGCAAACATTTATACACTCAAAATCCACAGACGAAAACTGCTTAAATACCCCAGACTCACAACGTAGAGTTACAACTCACAATGTAGAGTTGTAAATTTTATTTTCTACATTAACATTCAGAAAATGATCACACAGAATCCAGAATCACACAGGTCTGTTGTTTTAAGTACAACAGTCATCCTCCTGAGAAACTCTGAGCTCTGTCACTGCTGGTTAATATATTTACTATATTAGAAGCTAAAAGCACCTTTTTTTCCACTATCATCCATCCTGTTAAATAAGTAGGCAAGCATACAACTGTAATATTTTCTGCTTAAATCAATTAGATTTGCCGATCCAAAAAAACCTACAATAGTCCTAATTTGCAATCTTGCACTGGCAAACCTTATTTTGCAGTAATAATTCTCAAACACAGCTTAATTTTCTCAGCTGCACCACAGGTCACATAAACTTACATACACGATCTGAAACCAGGCAAATTCTGCTCATACTCAATTTTGTATTCTAAACTGAGGACAGCCTTTTTTAGTACTACTCATTTGGTAGTTGTAGCACCCAAAGGCAACATAATGTATTGAATAATAGGTCTGAAAACAATTATATTTTTTCTGGCCTGGCAGGTGTTCTTGGCTTTGCGGTAGAAGAAATACTGCTTACCAACCATATGCCTGGTAAAGATGCAGGTTGTCCTCTTTTAATCCCAGCAATAAGCACCTCTACAGCTGTCTACTTTCCCTATTCCTCCTCTGTTTGAAGTCTGAATCGGATAATACGTGTTAACGCAAGTGCTTACTTTCGATTTATCATTGGACTGAAAACTTCGCTGGACGTTTGTGATGCAATTCAGCTGTTAAAAGAAATCATACAGTTGCACACCTGCTAAATCTTACATCATACTACACAGGTGGCTGTCTAGGTTTTTGTTTTAGGGTACTGAGTTGACACAGAGTGAACAGTGTGAACTAAATGTGACTAGATGGTGAGAAATACAGCATTTTGTTGCCTTGATTTGTAGAAGAATGCTAACAGGAACAATGAGTAGACATTTAGTTTTAATCTAGAACCTATTAGAACTTCACATTAAAATATCTCAGAAACATACAATTTATCGACATATGTATAAATGTTCTAATAAGCTAAGAGATCATCATATAAAAACAGAACCCCTGAAGGAGATTTTTGTGAGATACTTTTATAGAAGTATCACAAAATTCTAGATTTGAGATACTTTTAAAAATGTATTTCAAAAACAAATATCTGAACTGCATCTTAAGGTGCAATTAAAGACCGAAAAGATTCAAATTAAATAGATGCAACAGATAAACATGTGTTTGTGTGCGTGAAGGCATATTTGCTCACCTGCTGGCAGAATTGCGGCCAAGTTCGTCCATGCTGCTCCAAACAGCACCAACATTCTTATTGACCTCAGTAACCCCGATGTCCCCAAGGTGGCTGGGCTCCTTTCTTCTCAGCAGGTCGTTGACCTGAGGAAAAAGGATACATTCAAATTTGAAGGAATATTAGAGAGAGGTTATTGCTACAAATCAGCCTATGATGCACTAACCTTTGCCCCAACTGCCTTGCCCAGGTTAATGGCATTTTTCAGCCTTTGCTGTCCTCCAGAGGATGGAGAGTCGATGAAGGTGGAGCCAGAATTGGAATTAGCTGAGGCTGAGGAGCGTCTGGTGGAGTGTTGACCTGTTCTGGAGGTCTGAGGGCTCTGCTTCTGAGCAATGGAGTTCTCAAACAAACTCTGATCAACTGTGTAAAAGCAAAGAACAGAGAGAGAGTTACACAAATAAACACAAAATCTAAATCAGAACAGGAGAAAGTGCTTTATAAAAAGCAGAAGCTGCAAAGCTGCAAACATTACAAACAGAAAATGGTAGAGATGAGATTCTAACTGAAAAAGATAATTCCATTCCACCACACTATAAGTACTTAAATTTGTTGAAAAATCTTTATAAAATATTAATATATTTGAAAATTATTCCAGGTGTCCTACACATTTTAATATAAAAAACCATCTAGACACACGTTTATATAGAGTTCTTAGTTCATTTTTTCTCATTTTTAAATTTGAAAAACAAAAGTTCAGCATCCATTCATGGCGACAGATATGACTACAGGGGGTCAGGTTTTAAATGCAGAATCAGCTAAAACCACAACTGTAAGTGGATGTATGGATGGATGAATAGATGGATGGATGGATTTAGGTGATTTTTATACCTGAAAAACACCTAAATCCTATTCTTTTCTATTTCAAAGTTTTAAGCCTTACCAGAAAAAGTATGTACCCACATATTTTTTATGTAAAATTATTCAGGCTACTTTGTATTGATTGAGCTTAATGAAAGACTAGAAATGTGTGTCTCTGCACCTTTGCTTAAAATAAACTGATATTGCGCCATCAACGCAAGATTTAAGTGCGCTCCACAAAAATGCACACATGTGGGATTTAAATCATAAAGGCTAAAGTAACACTATGTCAAACGGTGAAAGGATGATTAATAAAGCAAAATGTAAAACTACTGCAGTGAAACATAAAATAGCAGACAGTAATGGCAATCATGCAGGAATGAGTCAAAATGCAGACTCAGAAACAGCAAAACAGAAATAAGTTCCAGTTTAGTCCGCAAAAAATCTTACCTCTTGGAGAGAAATATTTCTCGGAAGGCATTTAATGAGAGAGAAGCATCAGATTTCAGATCAGTTTAGTTCCTAAATGTGTACATTATTCAAGAGATTCTGCTTGGGAGCAAAAATGTTGCTGATTCAAATATCCTCTAGACACAAATAAATAGAGGAAAAACAATGCAACAAATTCAAAATAAAGGTTAAGCTTGACGCCTCCTTGCACTCAACTATTCCATTTACTATTCAAATCAAGATATCTAGACAGGAGCATTAGCCAGATGCTCCAGGATATGCAACCCTTTAGTACAAATCAATGTGATGTAAAGTCCATTAACTTCAAGAAATGTGAAAATGGAAAGAAAATATATAATTTATAACAATAAGCAGCTACCAAAAAATGGATTGCAAATCAAATTCTGTAGAGTGGAAGTTCAGAGTAAGTCCACCATCCAAATCTGAAACAAATCTAGGATTGGTGATACAGTATGTGTTTTCTCATGTGTCTGTGTGCAATCAGACAGGTAGTCGTCTACCTAGTTGCATGGTGAAACCCTGTGTTACAGGAAGTTACTCTGGCTTTATCTATGCAAATAAAAACAAGTCAGAGGGATAAAGCCATTTATATACATTTTCTGATCTAGTGCAAGTCAAAAAATTAAGATATTAAAGCCCATTAAAGTTTTCCCAGAGACAATATCTGGTCTTTTTCTACTGCAAAGACAACAAATTGTTATTATTACAAGATACACTGCCTCGCCAAAGCAAAAGTCGCCCCCCCCCAAAAAAAGCTCACATACTCTAATATTTCATTGGACCGCCTTTAGCTTTGATTACGGCATGCATTCACTGCGGCATTGTTTCAATAAGCTTTTGCAATGTCACAGGATTTATTTCCACTCAGTGTTGCTTTAATTTTTCACCAAGATCTTGCATTGATGATGGTAGAGTCTGACCGCTGCGCAAAGCCTTCTCCAGCACATCCCAAAGATTCTCAATGGGGTTAAGGTCTGGACTCTGCGATGGCCAATCCATGTGTGAGAATGATGTCTCATGCTCCCTGAACCACTCTTTCACAATTCGAGCCCCATGAATCCTGGCATTGACATCTTGGAATATGCCCATGCCATCAGAATCATATAGAAAAGAAGCAATCATCAATTAAAAAAAACAAAAAAACAATTTATGTCCCAATTTAACAAATCAAAAGTCAGCTTTCACCTTGAAAGAGCAATGCATAATGTTCTAGCCTCTAAGAGCCCGTGTCTTAACACCAATCAGTGAGCCTGGGGTTACAAACACATCAATAATCGCTACATGGTATTTAGTGTAACTGACATAGCCAAATTTTGATTGTGTAATACTGCAAAGAGTAAGTTTGTACTTAAGTAAAACACATTTTTACATATTATTTAGAAACTTCTGCTAAATTAGGTGAGAATTGGACTCCAGTTGCAGTGCTTAATGTTGGTGTGTTCTGGGAAAGAAAAATACAACAATTAATAGGCACATGCCGCACATTTTTTCCCTCTTTGTTGATTCCATCCCGAATGCTAGCACTGCTTCTGCTTTACAAAGACACTGCTATTTCAGCAACGTGATTGGAATTGGTAAACTGGGGTCATTTAACAGGTGATTTGTTTGATTTGCCACTCATTGTGCTCAGATTTACTACCATCAGCTGCAACACTTAACAGAAAAATTAATTTTGAAAAAACAAAAATTCCTCATCCTCGTAATTACAGATGGCACAATCTTCTGTAGAGGAGCTTCACTGTGGTTTGTGCACATGAAAAAAGGAAGCCTTTAAAAAAAAAAAACATAAAAGAAAACAAATTATAATTAGCACCATGCACTGCTTTTTAAAGTCTTAAATTTGACCTGTGCACCATTTTTGCCCCCAATCAAGACTTTTTGTTGTGTAAGTTCTGTGTAAAACCTAATCAAAAAAGAAGAAAAACTGGAAATTACATTTTAAAGTCTGTAATTCAGAAGTGTGTTAACTACTAGGATAAAAAGCACAGTCTTACACAATAACAGTGGCCACTCTTAGGGAGCCCAAAGCAACTTCTGACATCTGAAGTGAAGGTTTACTGCTCATTAATCAAGCACCACAACACAGACAAAACTGACAAGTATTTATTGTGGAACCTTCAAACACACACAGAACAAGATTATAGATGATTTAAAAAAGATGAAAAACAACAGAAATTAGAGATGAACAGAGAAATCGGCTGGTAATTGCAATCATCGGATGTTATGCTTCAATGGCCTCCCAATCAGTGAAGGCATCACACCTAAGTGCTAACACGATGTGCTGCTAACAATACTCCTAAAATTTTTAACCCCATCACGCTTTTGTGTATCTGTCCTCCTTTTCAAACGGGTAAGAAGACACAACCACCTAAGCCAGGCTACAACAGGTTTTTTTAACTTGTGGAAAAATTCCACCACATTTTAGGTTGCCGTTCCCACATGCTATGTTTACTGCACGTGTTCCCCTGATGCAGAACTGACCCAACGGCATCTAAAATATTGACGCAATGACCCAATAATACCATTACCTAATGTCATGCTAAACTAAGCACACATTTTACCTGGGGTTACTGGAAAAAAATAGCCTTATTTTACTATGAAAAATTTATTCTCAGGTTTTAAATTTCAATTTAATTCAAAAATAAGAAACAAATATTTTGTTCTTTACAATTCTTAAAAAAAAATCCAAACTTACTAAAGTCGACATCAGCAGGGCTGAGCTTTACAGAATAACTGCCGCAAAATCTATTTTTAGTGTATCTCTAGCAGAAATGATGCATAATTGTATTATTTTGTCCATTTCTGTACAAAGAGATGCAAAGATGCTAAAATAGTAAGGCATTAAATCAGACTGAAAGATGAAAGAAGGGATGTCTTTGAAATAACATGCTTTTAAAAAAGGACACTTCATTTTACGGGAACTTTATAGATGTTTTTTAAGAAATTCATAATACTGCTCTAACTGCAAACAAGCATGTCTGGCTGTTTGGATCTGATGGGAATTGGCCTTAATGGACTCCATGTCACAACCTCAGATGAAGTGCAAACTGCTGACTGTGCTGGTAAGGTGAACTAAACAACAAAAACTAATTTCCTGGTGTTTCCAACACATCTGCTTTGTTTACCTTCTGCACCCTCTGAGAAAGCACAAAGCACTGTTACAAAAAACAACAGTACTGGAACACTGAAATGTGCATTAAAACAGAGGGTAAGTACTGTATAATGCTGACGAATGGAAAAGAAGGTGGAATGTAAAGAAGTACTCAATCTGCAGATATTTTCTCTAAAAATATATTTTTTACCGTGGGCATGAATATTTCTTTAAATTACAAACAGGCCTTGGAGCTCTGTATGCCACAATTAGTAATGACTTGCATTCTTTCTTTTCAAATTGCTGCTGATTAATAGGACAATAGGCAGATTACAACTGGAGACGGCAAGATGCAGAGCGTAAACATGCAATCACTTACATCCTTATGTCATCATGTTCGTTTTTGACATGAAATTGGTCATGCAGAGAAGGAGGTCAGGATGAGAATCAGAGCAGTGAAATTAGACATTTAAGTGCACACAAAAAGTGTTTACCAAGAACAGCCGAGTTTTGCGCAGGAACCAGACTGAATCCATTGTGAGGATAACGCAATCATCTGCATCACTGCAGAAATTGGAAAGCCTTCTCCAAAATGAGAAATCAAGTGGGACTTTTTCAAACTGTTGGTCATTTTTTACATTGAAATGTAAGTGCAAAAGCTGGTCAAAGGACGCTCTTTAGTGCCTTGCAAATCAAAATCAGAAAAGATGAATAAACATTAAAGATCATACTTTACGCTTAATTGCAGCTGTTTAAATTCAAATGCACTTTTTTAACGAATTACATTTGAAAACGTCTAGCTACACTACACTACACTACTAAATAGCAGCTTTATTTTTCTCTGCTTTGTTAACATTATAAAAAAAATGTGATGCCTTGTCTGGCTTTGAAGAATCATGACAATCTTACGTGTTTTTCGACTTTAATGCACCAATTTCTGACCTGGCTCTTCCCAAAACCAAGACGTGAACGCAATCAGACCGTCTGGAGGAGCAGATGAGACAACGACGCATCACACTGAGATGAAAATGTGAGCAGAGAGCACTGCGCTGAGAGGATAAGTGACCTGAAACATGCTCACTTGAACACAAACACCGTAATCTTCAGGCCAGACAGGGTCATTATCGCTGCTGTATTCAATTACAGCTCTTGCTGGGCTTCATTAGGATGCACGTGTGCCCTGATGTGTCTGAGTGAGGAAAGTATTAAACTACGAGTCGGGGCAATAATACCTTAGGTCTGACAGGAGGAAAGAAAAATTTTCAGCTCTTCCTTCTTGAAGATGCATGGAGGATCGGCTCATCAATTTTCTACTCGGTTTCATTATTACATGAATGATTATAGTGAGTGGGTTCTATTGTGGGTCTGTCTCAGACTGATTAGCAACCGAAAACAGGATTAATGAAAGATGCTTCCGATCAACCTGACTGAACTCTGACTGACATCCTGCCTTTTGCATAATGTTTCAGCGTTTATTGGATTTTTCTTCCAGCTACAGTTCAAACATTTAAAAATACCCCCACTAGTTGTTTGTTGAAATGTCCCTTAGTAAATTGCACCCTGACCACATTGCTTTCGTAGCCATCAACAACCTTCTGACAAAAAATCTGGATGAATAATTCGACCCCTCTTCAGAATAGTATTGGCAGTATTGGTGGCATTAATTTAATCTAATCGGTTTCCTCGCATATACACAATATTTAAGCATAGTTCATAATTGTCAACAGGGTTAAGTTGGGAATGTTTGAAAAGGGTATCCCAGAAACAGAAGCCTGCTTTATTCATTCCAAAACCCATTTGAATGCATGTTTGGGGTTATTGTTCAGGTGGATCTCCTGATTGTTAATTTGAGGTCAAGTTGGAGGTGATCCTTGTTCTTCAATATTCAATCCACTTTGTACAATGCACCAGAACCACTAGAAGCTTAACAGTCCCGCCATACTTGACAATTGGTTTGGAGTTCACCTTGACTCCCCAAAACTTCTTGTCATTGTGGGCAAATAGCTCATTGTTGGTTAAGTCTGACAATAAAACCTTTTGCCAGAAGACATTAGGCTTGTCTATGTGGGCAGCTGCTAATTTAAGTTGTGCATGGAGGTTTGGAGCAGGGGCACATTAAGATTGTGGAACAACCTTATCATAGCCAAGACCATTACCCTAAAGTGATAAATGCTTACAATCCAGGTATTCAATCAGGTATCAAGCTAATCAGTTTAAATGAAGTCCATCCATTCTGCTGAGCAGAGTGGTCAAAATCCAACCAGATTTGATGATGGGAACAAAGAGGATGCGGTTTCTCTGCAACTTGCTAAGGGACATTTACTTTAATATTAGTTGTGGAATATATATATGTATATAATTCAGCCAGTATGTGTAATTTTGAACCTGTGTGGATCAGAGAAATTCCCCATGAAATTTAAAAACTGAATACAAACATTGGGACCTCTTTTTATGCACCAAGGTTTACATTTTTAAAGCTGTGGTTAAGTTCACAAAAAATTGTTTGTATGATGTTTTTAAAGTGCAGTGCCTTTTACTGTGAGGGTATTCACATGACAACTTGGGAGAGGGGTTCAGAATTAGAGCTTTTTAACATGAGTTATGCAGATAAAAGAACTGCACCTTTCATGAGAATGCCGCAGCAAAAGGGGCTCCCAGTGTGAGATAAACAGGGCATCCTTAGGCTGGAGACACATAATGAATCCAAAAGAGATAGAGCAGGATCATTATCAGTGAGACATGAACAGCTTGCCACACCGTATCGCACTTCAGGTGGTACCAAGAGACAATGGGAAAGCAGAAATTATTTGCTAACTTCGACAACAGAAATGCCAAAAACTGATCTAGATGAACTTCTCAGCTTACTGTGGTCTGAAGAGACCACTGAGCAAAGTAGCCACACCACAGCACATTCTGCTCTCCAATTACAGGGGAAAATGTACATTTTTCTCTACAGCTTCCTTTTATTTAGTACGCTATGAGGGTAGGATATATGCCCTCTCCATCCAAATATAAAATCAAAACTACATATAACGAGAACATTTACTGGCACTTGATCCTAAATGTTCGGGGAAATGCCTATACTGTTTTAGGAAAAAAAAAAAACATTCAGACTGAAATATACCTGGGAGTCCAGTCTGATGGTTATAAACATAGATCTTAGAAATAAGAAAGCCCCCAGATCAATAATTCATTCAGTCTTCTGCTAAATCACCTCCTGTCTGACCAAACAACTCCCTGGAGGGGGGTTAAGAGACAGACAAGAAGGACAAGTGTAGCAATAAAAGACAAAGAAAAACAAATATTTTAAATTAAAAAGTGTTATCGTTGTTCCAGGTTTTCAGTTTGAATCTGCTCTTACCTGCTTCTCTTTGTGTTGGCTTTAGAGATTTGACTCATGAACAGCTGCAAGAGGTGAAAACAGCCCTGGGGTGTCTGGAGGGATGAATTAACAATCTCAAGATTTGTTGAATCGCAACACCCATTTGATCTTAACATCACAGGGACAGTGAGGTATTCCAAAAAGTATTTTCACAAAAATAAAAGGCAGAAATTGCCTCTAACTGGATTTGTAAGGAAGATGTGTGTCAGATCCTCTCAGGCAGCAAAATCAACCAAAATATTAGCACAATTACTCAGAAGAAACAATTTTCATCATACAGACAAGGTCCTATGCATTTGTCGAATACTATAAGGCAGAGTGCTACTGGCAAGTCAGTTAACTCTTTATTACAAAACTATTTTTTTATGTACAAAACGTTATATAGAATCAACAAACCATAGTAACAACAGACTGCAGCACTGTACATAAGGCATTCTAATCCTTTTTGGCCACATAACAAAGACAGAGTTCACCAATCCATAACGCACCCTCAGTATTGAGACATATCTGAAGAACTAAGTTCAATGAAATATTGTGTGGAGGTTTGAACATTCCTTACATTAAAACATGTCTCACTAAACGCTTAACCATTGGGAGTCCCTGTATGTTGTGCATTCCTTGGACACAAAAATGCTTTTTCAAAGATTGCTCTAGAAATATTATTCCTCAATATAATTTTAAGACAGCTTGATTCTAAATAGTTTATTATGAGTTGGGAAAAATCATTTAAAAGTTGTCAACACGTTGAGTGCCATTAAATGAAATGGTAGATTAATAACAGATAAAATAGAAATTAAATTTTAATGCTGGTGTATACAAAACATTCATTCTGAATAGGAGACAATGGCACAAAACAAATGCTAAAAGTAAACAAAATACTTTATTTTGTTTAAACAAGCTGGCCAGAGTAAGACTGAAATCAAATCAAACTCACGTAACACATAGTTCACCCTCTAAAAAACAAACCATCATAGTTTTTCAATTTGTTTTATAGCACCTTCCACATTCTGAGCAAGTGACTGCAATGTCTCAGGTGTTTTTCTGGGGAACAGAGTGTTGCTAAGAATAGCTAATGCACTCAAAGTATGACTATTTGGGGTTTTCACTTCATTTAAATTGACCTGTTTTTTAGAGGGATTGGAATTGTATTTTAATAATAATAACAATAATAATTCATTTTATTTGTATAACGCTTTTCTAAAAACTCGACACTTTACAAGAATCAAGCAAAATTATAAAAAGAGCAGTTTAGAACATCATACAAATGAAGGAAGAAAAAAACTGTAAATACATAGTGCTGGACATTAAAAAAACACAAGCATTAAACAAGACAATCATACATTAAAAGCTGTTTTGAAAAGGTGAGTTTTGATTTGAATGTGGATAGGTCAGTGCAGTCCCTGATGTGTTTGGGGAGAGAGTTCCAGAGGGTGGGAGCAGCTGTGGAGAAGGCTCTGTCACCCCAGGTCCGGTGCTTGGTTCTGAGTGGTGGAGACAGGAGGTTGGCATCAGAGGAGCGGAGGCTGTGGGAAGGAGTGTGATGGTGGAGCAGGTTGGTGAGGTAGCATGGGGGTCGTTTGGCTTTGTGGGTGAGAAGGAGGACTTTGAAATGAATGCGCTGAGGGAGTCAATGAAGCTTCTGAAGAACTGGGGTGATGTGGTCACAGGAGCGGGTGTGGGTGAGCAGGCGAGCAGCAGAGTTTTGAATGTGCTGGAGTTTATTGAGGACTTTGGATGATGAACCATAAAGAATACTGTTACAGTAATCAAGTCTGGAGGTAATGAAGGAATGGATGAGAATTTCAGCAGCCGAGAGGGGTGTGATGGGCGGAGACGAGCAATATTTTTTAGAAGAAAAAAGGCAGTTCTTGTGATGTGGTTGATGTGGTTTTCAAAGGAGGGGTTGCTGTCAAAGTTGACTCCGAGGTTGCGAATGTGAATGTAAGGAGACAAAGTGGTGTTGTCAGTGGTGAGACTGAAGTTGCTGGTGGTTTTGGTGAGGAATTTGGGACCGATGATGATGATGTCTGACTTGTCACAGTTGAGTTTTAGGAAGTTTGAGTCCATCCATGATTTTATCTCAGTGAGGCAGCTGGTGAGGGTGGAGTGAGTTCCATTTGTGATGGATTTGGTGGAGATGTAAAGTTGGACATCGTCAGCATAGCAGTGAAAGTAAAGAGCATGGCAGCGGATGATGGAACCGAGGGGTAACATGTACAGGATGAAGAGTAGTAAAACCCTGAACCAGAAGCTTTCTTTTCCACATAATTCAGCAAATATAAACATATGGAGACAGGTCATAAGAGAACCAGGGCAGGCTGAAACTGACAACTTATTTTCAAGTACCTCCTATATATCTGACCAGGACCTGTAGGAACCACCACACCACATGCCATGACTGCCAAGAGTGATTGGCAAGCAGAGAGAAAATGGGCCCAAGTCGAACCAGTTAGCTGTACCATGACTAACCACAGAACATGATTTATCACTGATTACAACATGAAGAGCAAGGTGCACTGCAGTGAACGCAGTGCTTGATTCAGCTATGCAGGAGTCACACAATTAGATCCTTCTGTTTATGCACCGTGTTGTGTTTAACTTGGCATTTATAAGACAATTATGTGACTGCCACTCTTAAACACCATATTATGCTGCTGATTATGGTACATGCCTGCATAACAAACATCTACAAAAATCATGCAATATAACACCATCAAACAGGAATATAAAGAGATTCACACTGGATAAAAGTTAGGAAGACTATTATCATCTTCCTCGCTGCTTGTTTCAGCCTCTGCACCTATGTTACCATCCATCATGGCTCATAGCTCTACAGAGTCATATTCTGGCTCACAAATATAAAGCTGAAGCATATAAAGCAAGAACACTTCCTCCTTCAGAGCTTTATTCCTCGAGTAAAAAAATTCAGCTGACTGAAAGAAAAGGCTTCAGAAACCATGTCGGAATCTGTCCAGGATTGTGTTTATTAAAGCCAACAAATCACCCTTAAACTCAGCTCTTTGTGTCAGCCTTGTTGTTTGGGATTTTTGTTTTGAGCCTCTTTTAAAAATGTCATATTTGGTAAAATCCTGCATTGCAAATTTGTAATTTTTGTATCCTGCTGTTTTTTTAACAGTAACTGTACAGCTGTTGTAGTGGCAATGCCCCTCTGGCCATTTACTTTTAAAGGTGTACCAAAACATGAAGGAGAATAAAAACATGAACAATTAAAATACACAGTCTGGCAAGGTTTAATTCCATTGGCATCAATGCATCCTAAGTCATGGAAAAAAAAAATTCAAAACAAAGAAAGGACAAGAAAGATAGCCCTAAAACAAATGTGGCAGAGTTAGACCACTTGTATTAATCATGTTGCATGTTGGCCATTCACATTTGGAGTTCCACCTTTTGCAGGTTATAGATCAAGCTACACTATCATACATTGTCAGCTCTGCATGACGGCAACATCACAGTGGATTGCCACCACATGTGCAGCTACAGCAAGAGTCATGCGAGTGTAGCAACACTGAATCATTGAGACAAACGTAAAGAGAGTAGTGCCATCTGACTGAGAATTGTGTTGAGAGTATGGCGGGGGGACGGATGTTAGATTAAATTAGCACTGAAAAAAGGACACAATATTTCCAGAAAACAGAAGTTAGATGTAACTGCCTATGTGTTAAAACAACTCTATACACACTGCATTAATTTAGGTAGTTTGTGATGAATTCCCTTTTAGCTCTTATCATTGATGTTGAGGTCAGAGGAATAATTACTTGGCTCTTTGAGTTCTTTATTCCTGCTGCTCTTCTAGCACAGACATAGCCATTAATTACAGTGCTTTAATGGTCCGATGTGATTGTTTGTTTACATGTGACCCACCGACTCCTCATGCATCTCACAGTGCTACTTCACATTAACAAGGCTAACTTAGTTGGTGCCTTTACAAACAGAGGGCAGACTTAGATTATATTCTGTTTATGCTTGTATAACTTTTTATGCTGAAACTTTGCAATTATAAATCACTCTAAACTGATATGTAAATTGTTTACTGATATGTAAACAATTTACAGCCATACCATATATCACAAGCATATGCCAAACAAACCAACAAGCCCTGTTCTCATTTGATTTGATTAATAATGTCAACCCTTTAGAATTCCTCATTGTTTACACACATAGATTGTTGTTTGTATACTAGATAGAGTTGAATACAGTGCTTTGATTGGAATAACATTGGCAGGAATATAATTGAATCAATGGTAAATGTATGATCCACAACTACAGTATGTTTTCATGCTTTGAAAGAGAAAATAGACAGAATTCAGTTATATGCATTATATATCTGCCCTCTCCTTTAAGCATTTTGTTGACCACCATCTTATTTTTTTATGAACATTTAACTCAGTGTGCTGACAATTTTCAGTGAAAAAATAAATGTAGCTTTTTGATAGCAGACCAAGGTCAAACGAAAAAAACAGCATTTCTTCTTCAAGATAATGAATTGGACATGTTAAACCAAAGCAAGTCATATGTTAAGGTCCAGAGGTTGTGGGTGTGTGTTGGGTGTTGGTTAGCTGTGTTTGAGCCTGTAAAGTTGTGGTATGTGTATCAGCAGGTTACTGCGTTGTATATTGATCTACAGTGCCCCTTTGCTGTCCCAGTCTTAAACTCCAGTTTCAAACAACATGCGTCTGTGACGGTGAAATCAATACAAGTCACCAACCCCAGTTCTGCTCTGTTGGACAAGTTGGCAATGGAGCTTTCAGATGCAAACAACTGCTACATTTAACTATTGCTGAATGGAAGAAGGGTTTGAAATATTTGAGGAATTCTGATGTTAAATGTTCTAGAACTAAAATGAATACCTCTTCCAGTCTGTCTATTGTCTGTTTCTATTTTTAATGTGTGGGATGTTAAAATTTTAATATTTTTGTTTACGTTTACTCATGTCAGAACAACTAGAAATACATGCCTGCTTGTCTTCCATAAAATTAAATGTATACAATACATCTCGTAAAGGGTCAACAAATAACAGGTAACTGATGATTGAAACTAATAAACTAAACTAGAACATAAATAGCTTGTCCCTGTTTCAGCTTTGGAGCACCATATGTACCTACAGAAAGGTTGGTTAATATTTTCTGACAGGTTGCTCTCATAAGTCTGTTTTCCACAAGTATGACACAAAGTAATTACTATCTCCCCATCTGCCAAGGTGAAAGGCTGAGGGCTATGCTTTTTTTCCACAGTCACAAAACATGAATCACTAACGCATGAAGCAGCAACAAGAGACTACATAAAAATAAAACTGCATCTGATATTTGGAGAGGTCGAGGAGGAAAAGTTGAGTTCAGAAGATAAGAGGAGAATACGGTAAAGGTGACCCACAAGTTAAAGAAATACAGAAGTGATGAAATGAAAAAAAGGCAAAAAGAAAATTTGCCCCTGAGGGTGCAGAGTCAGAACAGAATATAGCAGCTTTAGATGTGGAAATGGATATATCATGAGTGAAAAATGCAGAAAAAAATGTTGGTGCCACTTCTTATTACAGCTTGGTAATGGGTCGGTAACAATGAGATAACAGTTTCAGGATTTTTCCCACTGGGGGACAAAACAAGGACGTGTTCTATGATTTGCAAATAATATTGTCGCTCCTGAGTAATATAATGTCGTTACAAAAATTTCAAGCTAGAAGTAAAAGCTTGTAATAAGATTTTAACAAAGGACTATGTATTTTATAGTAATGTGTAGTTATTGATAATAAATACAACTAATTATTACTATGCAATTACTTGGTAGTAACTGTTTGTACTAGACACCAACAGGGTAATAAGTTGTTAGTAAAAGTGTAATAATTGGGTAACATTAGGCAATAACCAAAATTATCAACATGCAATTATCTAATAGTGACAGCTTTTAATGTTAACAATGAGGTAATTACTTTATAGTGAAAACATAACAATCAGGTAATATTTTGTCATCGTCAAAAATATTACAATGTAATAAGCAGGTAGCGACAGATCACTTGATGTAATGTTCCCACAAACTAATAATAAGGGAACAAAGTTAATAATAATACAACAGTTTGGTGATATCATGATAATGTTTCGGTGGTTAACGAATGGGTTGATGCCCATGCTGGTCAATTGTTACTCTAAAACTGAGACATGAATGTGTAAAAAATATTTTGGATAAAATTTAGTGTTATTATCAGCAACATCCTAACCTGCATTTGAGAAATAAAAAGAGGTACTTACTACAAAATATGATAATGTAAAAACTTATTTCCTGTGCTTGTAATTTTAGTAATTACATGACATACTACTTCAATTTTTACATTTTTATTAGTAAGCTTTTATCCTATTGTTACTGTTATATTTATATATACAGTGTATCTATGGTACAGTAAAGCAAAACAAATGATAACACTATAAAAATCCTTTACTTATTTCTGTCAAAAGTTCAAATAAATTACAGTTTTTCTTTCTTCATACACATTACACGCAGAGGTCACAAAAAACAAATATTTAAATATACTAGCTTTTTTGGTGTTTTTTTTTTAATGTCCTATTCTTTATAATATAATGTAATATACAATTATTCAGTATGGTTCCTTATAATAAATGTTCATTAGGCATCCTAAATGTTTCAATAAAATTCAACAATACTGTCTTTCCCTGAAGTCCAATTGCCTTATGTTCAAGCAATAAAAATGGCCTTAACAATGGATGAATAAGAATCTACCCATCCATTTAAATAACATTATCTATTGCTCAATGTGTTGAGAACTGAAATAAGATTTGAATAAAATAAATGAAACTAGAACATAAATAGCAAAGTAAAAACAAGATCGGTGAGGAAGATGAAGAAAATAAAAGATGATGTAGAAGACACTGAAGCATAAAGGTCGTTTTTTGCACTTTTCATACTCCGAACTCTTGGCCCCCAGTGTGTCTGAGTAATTTCTTGGAAATTAATTTATATAGGCTAAATGTGGCCTGTAAAGCCATGATCCTGAACTTTTATGTTCTCCCTCTGATTTCAATCAGGAATCTTTCCTGCATATAACTCTCCGTCTGTCTCCCTTTAATATCTTGTCATGACTTTAATAAAGATGTAAGGGTATCCAAGCAGCTTAGTTAGCAGCTCAGACAATATTATTCTTCTTTATTCACAAAGAAGAGAAAGCAGAGGTGAAATGGAATGTATGACATCAAATCTTTTTAACTTGTGGCACGTCGTACTGTTCTGTTGGTATCCTTTTGATTCAATCACATTTGAGTCCGAATTCTTCTGATTTCAGCTTATAAAACTGCTTTTCCTTTGTTTTTAGATTCAGTTTTGTGTGTATATATATACAGGGGTTGGACAATGAAACTGAAACACCTGGTTTTAGACCACAATAATTTATTAGTATGGTGTAGGGCCTCCTTTTGCGGCTAATACTGCGTCAATTCGTCTTGGGAATGACATATACAAGTCCTGCACAGTGGTCAGAGGGATTTTAAGCCATTCTTCTTGCAGGATAGTGGCCAGGTCACTACGTGATACTGGTGGAGGAAAACGTTTCCTGACTCGCTCCTCCAAAACACCCCAAAGTGGCTCAATAATATTTAGATCTGGTGACTGTGCAGGCCATGGGAGATGTTCAACTTCACTTTTATGTTCTTTAAACCCATCTTTCACCAGTCTTGCTGTGTGTATTGGTGCATTGCCATCCTGATACACGGCACCGCCTTCAGTATACAACGTTTGAACCATTGGATGCACATGGTCCTCAAGAATGGTTTGGTAGTCCTTGGCAGTGACGCGCCCATCTAGCACAAGTATTGGGCCAAGGGAATGCCATGATATGGCAGCCCAAACCATCACTGATCCACCCCCATGCTTCACTCTGGGCATGCAACAGTCTGGGTGGTACGCTTCTTTGGGGCTTCTCCACACCGTAACTCTCCCGGATGTGGGGAAAACAGTAAAGGTGGACTCATCAGAGAACAATACATGTTTCACATTGTCCACAGCCCAAGATTTGCGCTTCCCTGCACCATTGAAACCGCCGTTTGGCATTGGCATGAGTGACCAAAAGGTTTTGGCTATAGCAGCCCGGCTGTGTATAATTGACCCTGTGGAGCTCCCGACGGACAGTTCTGGTGGAAACAGGAGAGTTGAGGTGCACATTTAATTCTGCCGTGTTTGGGCAGCCGTGGTTTTTATTGTTTTTTTTAATGTTTTTTGGTTAGCACCCGAACATCCCTTTTCAGACAGCTTCCTCTTGCGTCCACATTTAATCCTGTTGGATGTGGTTCGTCCTTCTTGGTGGTATGCTGACATTACCCTGGATACCGTGGCTCTTGATACATCACAAAGACTTGCTGTCTTGGTCACAGATGCGCCAGCAAGACGTGCACCAACAATTTGTCCTCTTTTGAACTCTGGTATGTCACCCATAATGTTGTGTGCATTTCAATATTTTGAGCAAAACTGTGCTCTTACCCTGCTAATTGAACCTTCACACTCTGCTCTTACTGGTGCAATGTGCAATCAATGAAGACTGGCTACCAGGCTGGTCCAATTTAGCCATGAAACCTCCCACACTAAAATGACAGGTGTTTCTGTTTCATTGTCCAACCCCTGTATATACAAGTGTGTATATACAGGGGTTGATGTCATACATCCTGTTTTGGAAAAGCGAGTAAAATGGGCCTTTCTTATTACAGTTTCACCACAAAACAACAAGAACTCATGAATTATCATAGACACTCCGATTAACAAAGTATAAAGTATAAATTTAAAAAGGTTCAGATCCATTTATTTAATAAAAATAGCTTAGAGTCTCAATAGTTGTGGCATGAGTGATTCTGTTACACAACAAATATTTATTAACATGATTTTTTTCCCCCAGAATATTTGATGTGAGATTCTGTTATTGCAATAAAAGGTTTTTACTAATACTTTTGCACATTTTTGCCAGGGGTGCCAACAGCTTTGAACAATTTTCTATACAACAAAATCTCTTTTGGTCCCAAGTAATAACAGATTTAAAAGGCAGGCAGTACCATAGAAGGCAGTTCACTGGAATCCCACTGGTTGGTTTGATTATATCAGGCTAAAGCTCTGTGAAAAAGACCTTAAGCACTTCTAGATTTGCCCTGATCCCGCTTGTAGTCTCAGCTGAGTCAAGACCTGCCAAATACTGCAATGTTGTTCAGATAAACTGCAGCCCAAAATGAAAACTTGTTAGCTCTCAGCATGAATCAAAATTAATACTTTAATACAGCATTGTGCCCTTAGGCTTTACACAGAGCTGGATATAAACAAGCAAGACAACTCTTGGCTTCCATCTGTGAGCCACTATTGTGGAGGGTTTTTTGCCAGTGTTGAACGACAGAAACAAACAAGCAGTGTTCTTTTAGATCTAACTAATCCCAGATTTACATAAATTACACATGGGGAAAGTGCAGACCACTGACATGATAGAAAGCTTTTCACTCCATCAAGACATTAGGAGCTCTCCAGTTTTAAAACCCTGCTGTACCGACTACCAGTGCTAACAGGGTTTGTCCCTGAACTAACCTGAAACAAATATTGTAAAGGTAGATATTAAGCCCACAGCAACATGTTTAGATATGGTTTAAATTTCTTTTACAGCTAACTGAAAGATGAAAAGAAATGCTCACACAAACTCTAATTTTAAATTTCCATCTATTAAAATAAAATAAAAAAATTTAAGATAAAATTCCAGCTCAGCTCCTGAATCCTAATTGAGAAGCTAGTCAGTGTGTCCGATGCACAGAGAAGAGCTTTGATAGTGTAATGAAAAAGGCGGGGGCAGGGAAAACAAAGGAAATGACTGTGATAGATTTTAGGGAATTAGAGTATATGCTTGAGTTTGCACAAATATTTGCTCTCTTGGGGTTTGCATTATCAGATTGAATAGGAATCAAATACTTCAGTTTACTGTGCTGTTCTTATACAGTATTTCCTGCAAATATGTCTCAGAAGACTCAATTCTGATTTGGGTTTTATTATGTCCTTGTAGTTATATTTACATCTTACATTTTAGATGTTTTAGATATTAGGGGAACTCTGAGAGGGGAACCTAGACTGTATAGAGTTGTGAAGTACTGCAGTAAAAGCTTGACTCAGTCTAACTCTTTGGTTGACAATTTATGCATTAGAGTTAATGTACCGACTCCAGTAAAATAGGAGCTGTGTTTTCTCCTACGTGGGACGTAGTCTGACCTGATATCTGCCTGCAGCTGTCAAACGTTGCTGTATTTTATTAGCACTTAATGTTTTTTTTCCCATATTTGAGTCCTCAGGCTGTTTTAAGATGCTGAATGTTTATGACAAAGACAAAATATGATGTAAGCCTGTCTTATGGTCACAAATATCCATTAAAGTCTAATTTCAGTTTTTGTTATTTCAGTGTATACCAAGGAACGTAGCAGCCCAATAATTACACAATCATATTCTCTGAAGGTCCAGTGGTTTTAAGATTGCTGCAATTAGACAACTGTGCACTTTAAGACAAAGATGCTTGAAAACAGTTTGCAATGCTCAGCAAAATTGCAAAAAACGCAAGGGCTTTATCTCAGATATCTCTGCATGCCAGTTAGTATGTTATACTTTGAAATTTATGACATGACAATTATAAAAAGGGTAAACAAGAATACCTCCTTTGAAAGTTTTGACGGAGAAAGCCTCTCCTCTCTAAATGAAAATGGCAGCACAATTTGCATCCTAATGAGCCGCAAGACTTCTAGAACAATATTCTTTGAACAGATTGTACCAAAGTGGAGATATTTAGTCAAGAGTCACAAAATCATGTTTAGAGAAAACCCAAAGCAGCATTTCGGCACAAACACCACAAAGCAAGTGTCAAGCAGGATGGTGGTGGATCAATGAGAAGAACAGGGCATCTTGTACTCATTGAGTTGAGCATGAACATTTTGGATTCCTACTTACAGTATTTAATAAAAAAGGCCCGTGTTGAATCTGTTGTGTGTTTCTGTACAACTGAGGTATGATTTAAATAACTAGAACTTGGTAAAGACCTGGGGCCTCATTCATAAAAGACTGTGCAGCTTTCATACTAAACGTTTGTTGTTGGGAGAAATTCCAAAACTTGAGGCGCACAAAACAAGTCAGATGTTTAAAACCGTGTGTACACGTGTCACCACACACCTTTTCTGCATACATACAGCAAAAATAACCGGAAGGCACCCACCACATGTCCAAATAACCATGGCAACGGTGATGTGGCAGTCACAGAGAGCGTTTGTCCAAAGATTCTGAGGTATTTTTGTGGTGAATTACAGCAAACCAACAACTTCTTGAATGACATCAGCGACAATATGAGTCCAGTGCGTACCTCTGATTACATTTACAAATCGTTTCACGCTGCAAATGAGAGCTACAGTTTAGCGGAACTTTATATATCCGAGTAACATGGATGAGGCCGTCCCATATGGTTGGCACAAGGATGACTTTCAGATACCCAATCTGTCAGTCAGTTGGCTCCATCTCAAAAGTGCCGGCTGACACGACCACAAGGAATTGAGAATTTGAACTGGCACCCGCGGCACACAGTTTTCTATACTCCTTTTCCACCAATGCGGTTTGAAGCCCTTTTCTGTTTCCTGAACGTGATTTCAAGCTGGTGACGCATGCTACCACGTTCTGTAAAACCTATTGTTGAGTCATGCTTGGTTCCCAAAACTGGTGGAAACACGCATTGGTGCTCAACAAAACTCCAAACTTTAAAGGCACTTGAACCGAAACCGGTTCAAGAACTGCTTCGGTGGAAAAATCCTATCATCAAACAAATTTTAAATATTAGTCAAAGACAACATAAGTAAATACAATCTGCAGTTTTTGAATGAAGCTTTTTATTATTAAAGGGAAAAAATCCAAACCTACATGGCCCTGTGTGAAAAAAATGATTGCTCCCCATGTTAAAACATAACTGTGGTTTTTCACACCTGAGTTTCCTTTCTCTGGCCACACCCAGGCCTGTTCTCAATCAAGAAAACACTTAAAACAGGACCTGCCTGACAAAGGCATATTTTGGTCTACTTCACTTTGATCCTCAAAAGCTAGACATCATGCCGAGATCCAAAGAAACTCAGGAGCAAATGAGAAAGAAAGTAATGAGATCTATCAGTCTGGAAAGGGTTATAAAGACATTTCTAAAGCTTTGGGACTCCAGTGAACCAAAGTGAAAGCCATTATCCACAATGGAGATAACATGGAACAGTAGTCAACCTTCCCAGGAGTGGCCAGTTGACCAAAATTACCCCAAGAGAGCAGTGATGACTCATCCAAGAGGTCACAAAAGACCCTACAACAACATCCAAAGAACTGCAGGCCTCACTTGCCTCAGTTAAGGTCAGTGTTCATGTCTCCACCATAAGAAAGATACTTGGCAAAAATGGTCTGCATAGCAGAGTTCAAAGAAGAAAACTACTGCTCGGCAAAAAGAACATTAGGGCTCATCTCAATTTTTTTTTTTGGAAAGAAACACCGCATTTCAGAAAAAGAACATTTTACTAACAGTAAAATATGCTAGTGGTGATGTGATGGTCTGGGGCTGTTTTGCTGTTTCAGGACCTGAAAGACTTGATGTAATTAACAGAACCATGAATGAATCGGAATCATGCTGTCTACCAAGAAGGACTTAAGGAGACTTACCGGCCATCTGTTCATGACCTCAAGCTAAAACGAACATCTACAGCAGAACAATGATCCAAAACACACTAGCAATTCCATCTATGAATGGCTGAAGACAAAACAAATTAAGACTTTGGAATGGCCTAGTCAAAGTACTGACCTGAATCCTATTGAGATGCTCTGGCATGAGCTTAAAAAGAATTACAAAAATTCTGCAAAGATGAGTGGGCCAAAATTCCTCGACAGCGTTGTAAAAGACTCATTGCAAGTTATCGCAATCACTTGATTGCAGTTGTTGCTGGTAAGGATGGCCCAACCACTCATTGTGTTTTAGGGGACAATCACACAGGGCCATGTAGGTTTGGATTTGTTTCTCCCTTAATAATAAAAACCCTCATTTAAAATCTGCATTTTGTTTACTTGTGTTGTCTTTGATGATCTGAATCACTTAAGTGTGACAAACATACAAAATAATCAGAAACAATAAGAAATCAGGTAGGGGGTAAACACCTTTTTACACCAATGTAAATGGTGGGTTGTTATTATTCCTAGTGTGATAATTTGTAATTTACATGTCAAGAATTTAATTGCCAGAGGTGTGAAGAGCCTAATTATTGATGACAGTGGTAAATATATCAAAACATACAAAGAGTGGTGTGGGCATTGTGATTGGAAATGTGGTGTTTGTTTGCCTAACGTCATACTTGTTACAGAATTAATGAATAGTGCATTATCTATTATTTTGCATCCTATAGACAACTGAAGCTAAAAAATGTTTTTTTAGCTTCTATAAAGGTGTTGGCTAGAAAAGTCTATGCTTCTCTTCAGATCTTTTATGGCAGTAGTGTGCTCAAAGTAGTTCACTTTTTTTTAAAGACAATTCAAACATTTTTTTCTATAAAATTTGACTTACCTTCAGGCTGGCGAGCTGACATTCAACATGTGTAAAAGCAAAAACCTCTAATATTTCTGCTTGATTTGGCTTCACTCTGGCTTATTTTTGTTGTATGTACGTATGTCATGTAGCACTTCGCAGAAAAATAAGCTTTTCTAAATGGAGACAGAAAATATTTAATTTGATTTATTTTTATGAGAGATATGCCACACCAAGGTAAACTAAACTAAGTAATTTTGATGCATAACATTTAATGTTGGTTTACCTATTTCATTTTATGAATTTCACAGCGATACGAATACTACTTTTAAACATAAAAATAAAAAAGCCGAACAAATCTAAACACTGAAGCTAAAATATAAATGAAACAAACAATCTATGAAACCATAATCCATTATTTAGGTGGTATAACTTTATGAGGTTCATAGAAATAATTGTGTGCACCTGACAGAGGTTAGTCCACGAAATGCTAGCCTTACAGAGAAATTTGAAGTGAATTGGACAGGAATTGATTGTCTCAAATGGCTATTTCATCTCCCAAACAGTCGGGAGCTCCCTGTCTGTTAAGAGCATTGAGCAGTCTCAATGTCTCCTCCTCCATTCCCCAGCCAAAGATCTCCATCTCCTCATCCTCCTCATCCTCCTCGTCCTCATCCTCCCCCTCATCCTCCCTGTCATCGCTGTCGTCTGAGTTCGACTCATACTCTGAAGCGATACCTGACTCGCGAAACCTGCCGAACTCCAGGCAGTCCAAAGATTTCACTTCTCTAGATAAGATGCCTGCTGGAGCATCAGGTATATCTCCACCTCGAGTCTCAGGCCTGTTAGGCTTGAGTGACGGGGGAGGTGAACGGAGTCGAGGAGGTGGAGGCCCCGGCGGTCCAGGAAGGAAACGGAAACACTCCAGCTTAAGCAGACACTGGTCCCTACCTAGTGGGTTTCCCATAGTTCCGTTGGTAGAGGAAAAGGCGTTGCTGGTTCCATCACCAGTGCCGAGCAGAGAAAGGTTAACATCCGACACCTCGGATTTAGGTGTGGTGGCGTCGCAAATTACTGGAGGTACCGTGGATCGGAAGGTGATCTCCAACAAACTGTCTTGGGAGCCCACTGGACGAAAGACAGGGTTGAAAGATGAAAAGTTTGTTATAAAGTCACCAAGAGATGAATAAGCAAGTCAGAGTAAGTAAAATATTTTATAACATTGTGTGCTTGATTTACATTCTTCTTCCATCAGCTATCTTCCCGGAAACAAATGTAGGTCATATAGATAAATATGAATTGTTGGAAACAGTGCAATATAAATTCTAACATCATAAAACATTGGAGTCACTTATACAGCAGGAAAAGTAAATGCATTTCACAGCTTTTCATCATCATGCTTGATCTCGGTCAAATGCTTTTGCGCCACCGTTTAGAGGCACACAGTACAGACCTGAAGCTGAAAGTTGCTCTCAAAAAATTGTCCATCTTCTCAGGATCACATTTAAAGCACAAACTAACATTAAAACATTACTTACATTGCTTGACTTGTGTACTGGGGCATCATGCCCCTCAACATAATTTCCTCCACAGCAAACCCTAACCCTATACTTGAGGCAATGCGGTAAGGCAAGTACCGTTCTCCAATAACTACGAAATCAGGACTTGGACACGATATGTCCAGAGAACACATCTACGAAGCCCTGGATTCCTCACCATGGAATCCCAATTTTATTAAGTTGTCTTCAGAGTGATCTTGAGCTAATTTGAAGAACATTAAAGTTTGGAGATCTCTTGGTATTGCAGAGTGTGACTTTTGTGTACTCTGGGTTTCAATATCTACTGACCATGCTCTGTAATGTTTGTGGACTACTGATTAATGTCTGAGTTGCTGTCATTACCAGTCACTTTAACTGTGGTATAATACCACAAACAGATCACAATTGAAAACTTAGCAGCAAGACAATTTCACACCTGGACTTAATTTCGAGGTGGCATAATGGTGGTATCACAGCACCATGCTTGAATCTACCAAGCTCCTGAGCGACCCATTCTCTCACAAAGGTTTGTAGAAGCAGTCTAAATACCTAGGTGCTAAATTTAAAACATGTGTGACCATGGAAGTGATTGGAATATATGCTATGATAC
This sequence comes from Crenichthys baileyi, assembly GCA_036173005.1. Taxonomy (NCBI): domain Eukaryota; kingdom Metazoa; phylum Chordata; class Actinopteri; order Cyprinodontiformes; family Goodeidae; genus Crenichthys; species Crenichthys baileyi. Next base: position 351,242 of record JAHHUM010002940.1, on the reverse strand, counting down.
AGAAATGCTACACTTTTAGAAAATTGTTCAAATATTTTAAATGCTTTCAGCTTTGATTCCTATTGAGGAGAGAGCCATTTAAACCTAAATAAAGTTATTTGATTTTACACAAAATCATATTTTAAACAAACCTCTCTCATCATAATGCCCTTTGATTTTAGGAAAATGACAAGTGTGGCTAATAATGTTGAATTATTACTCAGGTAAAGTTTCACAATCATAATACACGAGAAAGAAAACGTGTTGCACTACCACTGACACATGTGCGTCTATTCATTCTTAGCAGTCAACTTGCACAAGACAACCTAGATCTCAAAACCTTCCACATCCAGAAATGTGCTGTGAAAGCTCTTGTGCAGTAAATGTGGAAAATGGGTTTCCAGCGCCTATCACTTCCTTTTTGTGGGTCCAAAAAACTTTTAACAGTTTTAAAAGTGTGGACACAGAAGCATATTAAATTGTCCAACTCACATAGGCAACAATAAGCAAAGCTGCATGTCGTTGAAATATTTGTTGATAATATTAAAGATTGTTTCCTGCAGGGTGACATTTGGAGGGTGGGCTGGGCTGCGGTAGTGCTGAGATTGTCTGTCTGAATAGTCAAAAAAGAGGCTTTTAAATGCTGCAGAGAGAAACATTGAAGAGGACAGAGGGGGGTCTGCGACAGATGAACAGCAGCAGGACGTGTGTTGAGTCTCAAAAAATCTGAATGCTGAGAGGCCGATAGAAAAAAAAAATCAACTCTCTTACGATGAATAGTAGCAGCTTCAAAAAGGAACAGAGTTCTGTGCTTGAGTACTGCCATACTTCTGAGCACAAACAGAACTGGACATGTGTGCTAAATGTGTATGCACTAATTCTCCTGATTTTTAGCTGAATTTCTACAATTGCAGGCCAACGTTATATTGTGCCCTGGTCCAGAACTAATCCCTACTCTAAATCCTTTATTCCCTGTGCTATTAGGCTGTAGAATATGGCCAAAACCTAAAGTTTGTTTTGTTGTTGTTGTGTACATTGTCTTTTGGTGTACTAATGCTATGTTTTTGTTTAATTAAATAAAGATTTTGGTTAGCGGATGTATGTTTGAGCTGAATGGACTAGTAGGCTACGTATTTTTAATCCACTGGGATTAAAAAATCCCAATGGATTAACAAATAGCCTAGACAGCGAGCTAATCAATTGGGATTAAAACATTTGTCTCAATCTGATCCTCACTTTACTGAGGTTTGGCACGTGTGCACAAGTCTTTTTCTTCTCTCTCTTGCATGTTGCATGAACCTCCTGCTTTGACTGATCAAAATACCCTCAGATCTGACAATATGTTAATCTTGTAATAGCACAGTTCAACTGTGTTACCGTAATGTAAGATTACAGGAGACAAACCAACTGATTATGTTTTTGAATGCTGCTTTTCAGGAAATCTGCACTAAACTGAATATTATTGCTCAAAATGAAGCAATGGACCACATAACAGAAAGTGACTTTGGAGCTTGCTATGATTTTATTGACGTTGATATATAAATTCAAACCCAAAACAGTTAAAAGGGGACATATCATGCAAAATCCTCTTCTTTAGTCCTTAAATACATTTTATTCTGTACTTCAACTAAAGTTGAATTTAGTCTCTCGATGATCTGCGTAGATATCTTTACATTCTGTTTGGCACATATTTTTCAATCCGTTCAGTTTTCTCTGTTCTCCATTACATTTTTTTAACTATTTGGTCACAGCATTGCTGAAGGATAGGCTAAACAAAGTCATAGAATTGCGGCTAACTAATTTTGTGTATCCACCATTTTTATTTCTTGCAGCAATTTTGTAGTCCAAGCCCAAGTATGCCGAAGTGGTAAAGTCTAAATGTTTGGTTGTTGGATGTATTAACCCACAACATTCATTATACTGTGATCTGGATGTATTTGTGTTTTCCCTGTTAAATCCAGAATAGAATTTAAAATTATCCTTCCTACACATGAAGCCCTTAATGATTTAGCTCCATCATACATCAGAGATCTGATTGTTCCATATATTCCTAACAGAGCACTTTGTTCTCAGACTGCAGGTTTACTGGTGGTTCATAGAGTCTCTAGAAGTAGAATGGGAGGCAGATCCTTTAGTTATCAGGCTCCCAGTTTTAGTCATAGAGGCAGACACCCTGCCTACTTTTAGGACTAGGCTTCAAACTTTCCTTTTTGATAAAGCTTATAGTTAGTGGCTTAGGTTATCCTGAGCTATATCTTTAGTTATGCTGCTATAGTCTTAGACTGCTGGAGGACATAATGACCAATTTCATTCCAATATTGTGTTATCTGCTGTTATTTCAGCTTTTAACTTTATGTTTTCTCTCCCTCTTCCTAGAAGCTACATCTGGCCTGGCTCTGTGTTTAGCTGTGGCACCTTCTTGGAGGGGGACATCGGCTACGCTGCTGCTGCCAACAACTTAATGCTCAGCTTATACAGATGGTACACTTGGCCCTGTCTTTTAGTGTTTAACCCTGTCTCTCCTAGACATAGCTATAGACTGAGCTTTTACTGTGACTAACTGTATGTGCTCTCTTTTATACTCTAAACTTGAAAACTGGCTCAGAGTTCATCTGCTTATCTTCCTTTCTCTCCTAGATGGAGTCACTAAAGCAGCTACTAGCATTAATATTTAAAATTTAATAATAATAATAATAATAACTAAATAATCTGAACTGAAACTTTCTGTGTAGTTATGCTACTATAGGCTTAGGCTGCTGGAGGACATAATGACCACTTACACCCTCTTCGCTACATTCTCACACTACTCTCCAATTTTGCATTATTTGCTGTTATTTCAGCTTTTAACTTTGTTCTCTCTCTTTTCTCTTCCTAGAAGCTACACCTGGCCTGACTCTGTGTCTACCTGTGACACCTTTCTGGAGAGGGGAATCGTCCGAGCCTTTGCTGGCAACAACTTAATGCTCACCCTCTACTGATGATCCACATGGCCCTGTCTTTCAGTGTTTAACTCTTTCTCTCTCCTAGACATGGCAATTGACTGAGCTTTACTGTGACTAACTCTATGTGCTCTCTTTCAGACTCGAACCTTGAAAACTGGCTCAGAGTTTATCTGTTCCTTCTTTCTAGGTGAATCGACTAAAAGAGCTACATCCATTAACATTTACTTTTCCTTCCCATAGAAAGTACTCCTGGATCAGTGCTTCTGTGTTCTCTTTGTGTCTCTGCTCTGTTCTCTCAAACCCCCAGTCGGTCGTGGCAGATGGCCGCTCACACTGAGCCCGGTTCTGCTGGAGGTTTCTTCCTGTTAAAAGGGAGTTTTTCCTCTCCACTGTCGCTACATACATGCTCAGTATGAGGGATTGCTGCAAAGTCAACGCCAGTGACTGTCCACTGTCTCTACATGCTCATCCAGGAGGAGGGAATGCTGCAAGTCACTGACTGGATGCAATCTGCTGGGTTTCCTTAGACAGAAAAACTTTTTATCCATTTTGAAGAAATAATTAACTCTGACTGCACTGTTCAATGGTTAGGACTAATTGGAATGTATGTACCTGACTTTTGTGAAGTGCCTTGAGACAACATGTGTTGTGAATTGGCACTATATAAATAAAAAATAAAATAAAATAAATAAACTGAATAGCCTCCACAACATAACATGTATGTATCTCCCAGTTACCTCCAAAAACTGCTCGACAGCAAAGCCTGTGTGATGTGAAACTTGTCATCTGCTCCCTCCCACTAGAGTCCACTAGAGGTTTCTGCTGACATCCACATGCAACCCACATTTTTATAACTGCGTTGTCCATTTGTGGCGGCAGAGAGAATAACACTTCCAGCCAGAGGGTATAGTAAAAATACTTTATATCTTTGTGTGAAACGTGAGTTTTCCGCTGGACAAAAAATAGTAAGAACAGGGACGTGTACTTGTTGCGAGGTTTGAGCGGCTTGCATTTATGGACATGAAGAGGTATGGGAAGGCCCTAATTCCTAAGCTGCTGCCACACTGTTTCTTCATACTTGCCATGTATGTTGGCATAGCTGAAAAAAGTGGAACACATTTTGTAGAACATCAGCGTCTGTCATAACTATGAAGAGTGTGTCGTTTATGAAGAGCTCCCATTGTGTACAGTGTGTTTTTTCTTTATTGGGAATAAGAGTATAACTTTTTATTGTGCTTCTGTGTTAAGGCAAAAAAATAACTTTTGGCTTGACAGCAGTTTTCTTTTTCCATTATTAACAACCACCTGACCATCTAGGGCTGCACGTACAATGCCCTTTACACAGTCTATGACTGTCCCCCAGTATTCAGATTATATGAACTAATAAAAAAAAAGTCAACTGCACTCTAAGCAGTCCATATGCAGAGGTGAGTTAACCTTCAGCAGTGCAGACAGAGTGTCTGCTTATCTTAGCATGAGACTAAGTAATAATATAATTGGGCCATTGCTGAAACATTTGCAAACAGTTATGCCAAGTTATGACCATTTTATGCCATGAAATGGTTATAACTTAAAACATAAGTTTATGTAAAACACTTTATTTAACAAAAAACAGGAGCGTTCATGTATGTATTTTGTACCTATCAACACCAGTTTACCAGAAGTGTATAAATTCAATGACAAATGCTTCATAATAAATGAGAAATTAACTCACTGGAATTTGGTCCAACCATCTTGGATTCTAGCTCCTGGATCTGTTTAACCAGCAGGGAGATGTGATGTAGCAGGTCTTTGTTTTGAAGCAGCAGTTGATGGACTCGAGCCTGGGCCTCCAGCCGAGCCGTGGCCTCGGCGTTCAGCTGGTCCTTCAAGAGATGGACCTTCATGGTCAGATGAAAGGTAATGAGAATGGGGGGCAGGTAGTAGATAGGAAACAGAGAGAGATAATAGTTTGATCAGCCAAGAGTTGTTACAGAAATCCTTTGACATAGCCAGACCATAAACTACTAAATGTGAAGTCCAGTGCCACACCAAACTGTGTTGGTGACTTTTTAAAAATGTGTTGGGGATTTGGCTTTAAGAACTTGGCTGAGTCTGATCAGCAGGAGAGAATGATCGATCCTTTGCAGAGTGTTCAAACTGCATTGTATTTAATCAAAGCAGTGTTGAGCTAATGTCACAGAACCATCTGAGTGCTCTCACAGCCAGAATCGAAGAGATCAATCAGTGATAATCCAGCGGGGAATGCTGAAGAAGAGTCATCGCTTGAGATCTGGAGCACAATAACCAGGAATGGAAGGAGTTTTACATTTGACAATTGGCACGTTCTGAGAAGAGGGGAAAAGGTGCTGAAAAAACAAGCAAAAAAAATAAATAAAACCAAAACATGAGCTGTTAGATTTCTTACTGAAGACTTGCATGTTCGGGAAAGATATTTGTGAGTTAAGTGTCTCCCATTAGTCCAAGCAATCTGCATATTTGAAAAAATAAAAATAAAATTCATCCTTACAAACAAAAACTGTTTACATGCCACATGGGGAAAGCCTGTGATATGTACTTGAATTAATCTAAAATTAGCTGTAAAACCATTACATTTGAAGAGAACATACTGACATTAAGTAGCCAATTTATAGTTTCAGAACATAGAAATCCTCTTAGGCAGGATGTCATGATACCTTCAAAGCACAAGAGACCATGTATCAAGTGGACAAATTTCAACAGGATTTGTTCATGTCTGATTGAAAAAGGCTAAGAATACAACAGAGGAATGAGTTATTTCTAATGAAAATAAAAAACTATTATTTCAATCTCCCAATTTATTGGAACCCCTTGTAAAGATGTGTAAAAAGCCTCAAATTAAAATCCATTCAATAGTTTATTTAAATAGAACTCAACAGATGCCATCTCAAAGGACTGTTCTGTTTTACGATTATCGTTTTAGGATTATCAAAATTATTTCTACTTGTTAAATGCCAGAAAAATGACACAAAATGTAGAAACTTCCTGAAATTTTGAAGTTCATCAGTTGATGACCTGTCCAATTTTGACACTGTCATTGACACACGGTCTTTAGCTTTCATTCTGGGGTTGGTATGCATATTTTACACCAAAACCCATTAATCTCTAAGATATTGAACTCATCTCTTTTCTAAACAATATCATGACCTGACATTCCCATATACTTGTGTAACTGTTTCAACAGATGAACGGGGCACCTTCAGGCATCTGGACATTTACCACAGGATTAACCAGACTTGTAGAAGACCACAGTTCTCCTCCCAATACATTACCTGATTTCTTGCAATTTTTCCATAATATCATAGAAAGAAGAGGTGTGATTGAGGAGTTGCCTTAAAATAAAATCGAAAAGTGCGCCTCCGATTATCTCAGATTTTGTGAATTAGCCTATCAAAAGCTTACAAAGCCATGATATCACCTGGGCTTTCCCGAATTGTTTAGAGGCATAGTAATCTTATCTTATGTAAAGCCCAGAATTTAAAGTAGATAATAAAAAATGCCTAAAAAAATCTCTCTCCCATTATTTTGGTGTTTATCTGGTTCAAATTCTGTTCAGACCATTTGTTTGCACAACTATACGGTACAATGACACAATATTCAGATCCAAAAACATGTGATCAAATTCGATCCCAATTACAAAACTGAATAATCAAAATTAGTAGATCTTATAATATAAATTGGTAAAACATTATCTAAGGAGGCCCAGCAGATTTAGCTGTAATCTTTTCTGCTGGACAAAATTCATTCTTCAAAGTAGCAACATAATCTCACATAGAAAATGTAGAAAAATTTAGCATTTGATTTGAATAAATGTAAATGTACAGACATGGAAAAGGCTGGTGTAACATTAGAGGATGGATAGAATAGGATAAGATAGAAGCAGCTGATCCACTATGGACCTGAGAGAAGCAGCCAATTTATTTCTGATCGGAGTGTCTATGTCCTTTTATTTAGTTACCCGTGACTTCCTGATTACTCGAGGCACAGGTATGAACTCCCCGAAAAAAAGGTCAATTTCAGCAAAAAGGCCGGACAGACACCTTAGTCTACCTTGCCAGATGGTGAGGGAGATTTAAAACAAAATCTCAAAAGCTGAGTGTTAAGCAACTGCAGCAAAGTCTCAATAATAACTGTTAGATGGATTTTAGATGCTAAGCTGTTGTTTGGGAGACATGATAGATAAAACACCTCTATCTGTGCTACCATCACAAATATACAGAGTGCTACCAGAACAGGGGCATCCCTGCCCACTTAAATACGCTCTTGAAGACGCAACTCATCACAGTGCATCTCTACACAGCCAAACTGACTAATGGTCTTCCGTCTAAGTAACCTATTGTTAGCTTTGATATTATCTGCATTGGTACATCCTCATTTGTAAGTCACTTTGAATAAAACCATCTGCCAAATTCATACAAACACAACACAAACATGTAAATGTGTGGAGTGTGCCTGACAGTCTTGGAACATTAATTGTGGCTGGCATGTACAAAGGATGAAAATGTGGAAAAGCACCTCACACCCACTGTTAAGTGCAGTCGAGAATCTCTGAGACTGTCGGCCTGTTTTTACCCAAAAGCCCTGGTAACTTTGGGAAAGGTCACAGGATCATAACTCTTCGGCATATAAAAATTAAAATGTGGAGTAAAAATATAAATCTCTAAAAGAGAACTGAAAATGGGTATTATTTTTGGTTTTTCAAAAGGACAATAATCTTGAACAAAAATCAGGGTTCACTAGACACAACATTTTCCATAGCTATCTCAGTCCCCAAACCTAAAACCTCTAGAAGACCTGTTGTTTGAGCTGAAGAGAGAAGCACAGAGTGTTTGTATCCCAAACTTGTACATGAGCAGAGTAAGTGCTGTACTAATAGCAAAAGGGGGTGGCACAAACTATTAATGGCAGGGGTGCCAGTAAGTTAGTTGTGGTTTTGTAAAAAAAAACATTTTTTAATGCAGGACTATTTTCTTACTAAACATGTTTGAGTTAAACGTTTTTTGGTGATGGATTATGCCACTGCCACTGCAACTGCATATTCTTTTATTTTAGTGCTTCTTAAATAAGGCCACATGCACTGTAAATCATTGCCATCTCCAAATTTTTCCATATCTCTTTTAACATTTTTGGGCATATGGACAAAATAATTTATTATAATGTTAATTTGCCACTGGATTTTTTAGAGCTCGTGCAGTATGCAATATGTCTCAGCACTAACTGCCTTTATTTATGTAAAGACAGAAAGTGGTGTGGCGAGAGGGGGGGAAGACATGCAGCATAGGCCTCCTGGGTTCGAGTCCCGACCCTGGGATGGCTGTGTTGAGGGCTGAGGCCTCCGAATATGGGGCACAGACTCTACCGCTATGCCATGAGCTGCGCCATACGCAATATTTCTTTCATACATCAATTGTATACTTGCTATTGCTAGTGCAGATACCGACAAATTGATAATATATGTTACAAACAAAAATTATCTCATTGTGAAAATTTATCAAGAGTTAACAGCTTTATTTTTTTCAACATCCTGTTTTTATCTTTAAAAATATGCAATGAGTATTGAATTTCCTTGTAAATACTTGGACAACCCTTTCATGAAGATTCTCTTAATGTAGTAATCAAAGAGACAAGATGCTGGATAAAAAGACGCACATAAACACAGGAACCAACAAACTAAATGATGCAATATGATGTGCACACCACCAATCCTGACTGTTTGGTACATTTTTTAGTTATTTTGATTAGTTTTAACCCAATTTCAGTATGCAAATATAAATTCTAATAGACTGTGGAAAGATAAATATTCAGGTTGAAATTCTTGTGCCTCTATAAAACGTTCAAAGAGAACTCACGGTGCTCGAGTGACAGCTCTGATCCTCATGTAACCTTAATGGCATGGTCTGCTGTGGTTTGTCGGATTAAAGCAGACTCCATTTCAATTTAGGGCTGAAAGGCTAAAACTCGTTTTACATGCCAAATCATTTATATAAAAACTGAGGCAGGAAAGACAGAAACCATTCAGTCTTTGTGCAAACAAATGCATACTCACACTTGACTCCTGTGGCAGCAGCAACTCTCCTGTTCTGCCCTCAAAATCTGCCCCAAAATCAAATGTTTACAGTACCACCTCAGAGTCTAGTCAGCCACCTCCCAAATCAAACAACTGCTTTGAAAAAGTTCAAAGGAGAAAATCTCGAAGTCTCTAATCTCAAGAGAAGGTTAGAAAAGGCTCAGCATTAAAGAAGGCCACTGATTAATGATTTTCTGACAGAAGAGGTGGTGTACCTCGCAATGATTTGATTTGGATTAACCTTGCAGCTTGATCACGGCCCAGGAAAGCTTCAAATACCAATCGACTAAGAGGAACTGAGGCTAAGCGAGGGGAAATATTCCAGGAGCTCAATGTTATTCAGAAAAACATCTGATGTTACGCTGTAAAAGTCAGGAAGGGCTCATTATTATTAATATTTTCTTGTTTTGTGACTTTAAAACCGATTCTTGTCAGTAAGACATTTTATATGCTGCTTTGAGTGTAAAAATGACTTAATCAAAACCCACCAATGCTTATGTGAAGGGCCTACAGGTGCGGCAGTTTATTTTCAAAGTGGAGTAAATCAAGGCTTCTCATATAGAGATACAAGTCATTGAGACATGTAATGACTCCCTGGTTTTTTTCTCATTTCAGCACGATAGGGTAACATGCAGCTGGTTACCTTGGCAGCATGAAGGCTTTTTGCTCCTGACGTCAATGGCGACAAATATTAAAAGAGAAAACAGCAAGAAAAAAAAACTACACAACAAAGTAATTGAAAATGGAACAATACACCAACAGTCCAACATTTGGAAACAGTGCTATTGTCTGCCACACTGAGGAGTGGGCACAAGAATTGGGCTTGTTCTGACAGTCGTTGAAATGGCAGTAACAACAATTATGAAAACGATTTTGATTCATTCTATCAGCTAGTCTGCTGGCTGTTGTTTATTGAATTATAAACTCACCAGCTTCCTTTTAAGTACACCTTGCTGGTACCAGGTTCGCCTTCAGAGATACCTTAATTTGTTGTGACATAAATTCAACAAGGTGTGGAACACATTCCTCCGAAATTTTGCTCCATTTTTACCTGAAAACATCAAGGAGTTACTGCACATTTATTGACTACACATCCATAACTGATAAATGTAACTGTATGGCAAAAACATGCCATGCTAAGTTCAAAGTCACTAAATCCCATTTTCTTCTCCATTCTGATGCTCAGTTTGGACTTCAGCAAGTCATCCTTACCACATCTAAATGTCTGGATGCAATGTTTAACTGCAATGTGATTGTCAACACAAATAGCAAAATGACCAAACAATTGAAATGGTGTACCTCATAAATATACTGTACATTCTATTGCTAAAAGCATGGAGACACTTGCCTTAACAAACATGAACTTTAAGTTGACCCACCTATTGGATCTTCAACACTTCAGGAAAAGCTGTCCACAAGGTTTATGAGTGTGTTTATGGGAATATTTGACCATTCTGTCAGAAAAGCATTTATGACATCAGGCCCTGGTTTTGGATGAGAAGGCCTGGCTCACAGTCTCTGCTTCATTTCACAAAGGTTAAGGCTCTGTGCAGACTATCCATGTTTTTCCACACCAAGTTTATCTACATCTTTGTGGATCTTGGTTTATGGACTGATATGCAGTTTTGGTACTGGTAAGGGCTGTCCCTAAACTGTAAACTGCTGAAAGTTCCCAAAATATATGAACAACCATATTCAATGAATTAGAATATGCGTTCCAAGAAGGCTTGCTTGTAAGATTAAAAGTACCTTTGAAAATTACCTTTAAGCAGGTATTAAAGCTACCTTTCATTAAGCCCACATTTCTGTTTTAAAAATGTTTTATTGGTCAGGTGTAATATTCTAATCTTAAATTTTGTGTTTTCATTAGCTGTGAACGGAACATCATCATTATTAACAGAAATAAAGGCTTTAAAACAGCCTGTGTGTAATTATTCTATATAATGTGTTTCACTTACTGAATCAAGTTACTGAAATAAATGAACTCTTCAGCAATACTTTAATTTATTAAACAGTTTTGTATACTCCAGCACTAAGATTTGCATGGACTTAGCCCCTGTAGACCAACCTCACACTATATTTTCCCCTCCAACAAACTTCACACTTGGCACAATGCAGTCAGGCAGGAACTGTTCTCCTGGCAACTGTCAAACCTCGACTGATTCATCTGACTGATTACCAGAAAGAGAAACAGGACTTTTTGCTCCAGAGAACACAACTCTGCCCCAATGGTGACATGCTTTACACGGATCCTTCTAACGTTTTCATTTAAATTGAAGCTACTGGTAGGCATCAAAATACACACACACAAATGTGTCAAATGTCATTTCAGATGTTTAAATAAATAGAGAAATCTAAATGTTTGAATTAAAGGACATCAACAATACATGTTAAAAATGTTAAACTGTCTATAAAGACGAAAAATAAGTTTTTTGTGTTTCTTGTGTTTTATTAATAACGAAATATTTGTCTCAAATCTGTTTTTTTTTGTGTGGTCCTTTAGTAATTTTCCTCTCACCTTTCTTTTTCCATTTCTCACTTCTCTCCTCTCCCATGTTTCTGTCATATACTGGGAACTTGTTTGAGTGTTTTTCTCTTATAAAACACAGTCACCCCCCTTCTTGTTTAAACAGGAGCCAGTTGGATGGAGAGGCAGGAGAGAATAAAATTTCACAGCCTCCCATCCTCTTCCTTCACTCCCATATCCACTTACAGAGAAAAACAAGCAGAGAGGAGGAAAGTCAACCCCTTTTATTACTCCTGTAGTTAGCAACAAAAAACAGAGAATCTAGAGAATTGTGTTGTGACCTTTGCAGAACTCATTTGTAAAGAGCGACACACGAATGATGACATGGCTGGTGTAATTTACAGCGGACAGGACCCCGTCTTGAGTGATGAAGGGAGAAGCTTGGCTCTCACACATGTAGGTCTATTGACAGCCCCGTGAGCACATCAGTCTCTGCTCTGTTATTCATACAGAAGCTGTTGTGTACGGTTCACAGTCATCCTTGTACTGCAGTTAATGCCTTACTGAGCTGTAGTGGCTCCAATTGAGATACTGACGGATTTGTGGCAGAAATGTGAGTAAACAACGTTATAGGGAACATAAAATTTATTTATTTTAAAAGCAGAACCTGTGTTTTAGCGTGAGGTTTCCTTAATGCCTCATGTTGTGAGGGAGCCACACAAGTCAGAAATCTAAACCACATAAAGAACAATAAATCTATAATTATTATCACCGTGCTGCAGGTCATAATTAGGATTATTGGACCCACCATGTTTTAATGCAACACAATTTACTTTTTATGTGCTTTCTATTTTTATTATTATTTCAAAATTACAAAAAGCACAAACATAAAACAAAAAACATTTTCTCATTTACCCTTTTTCCTCACTTTGTTTGGGTGACATACAGTGACAATAATTGAAAGTTTTAATATTCATCAGTGATAATGTTTGTATTTATGTCTCTAATTGCAACATTATCTGAATCAGCAAACAATTAACCTAGTCAGTGGTTGTAAAAACTTAGAAAAGTCAGCACAATAGAGAGTAAATAGTATAAAAACAATGTATTGCCTGAAAAGTGAGCCTATAATAAAATAACCGAAGACTGAAAATACTTTGCTGGCAATATAAATGTATATTTTATTTCCAGTCAAGCTAAGTGTATAACACCTGATGTACTGGTACACAATATTATATATAGGGGTCTGCAGATTAATTGCCAATTCTTTGGGAATATTTTTCAATAATCAACAAGAGAAATATCTGTGCAGACAAAGCCAGCTAAAACCGTTCTCTAAATCCATTCAACAATTGTTGTTAACTAATCAGTGTCAATGTGTGACCAAATGCAGATTAGTGACGGTTGCATTTTGACTGTCTTTTAATATTTTTTAGGTAGACTTTTTCAGTGTCATGGTAATATAGTGTTATAGCATAGTATAGTATTACAGTAGTATCATGTGATGTAATGTTTTAATTTTATTTTAAAACATCAGCCTGCCATGGGCCTAGGCTAAATCTGGCATCTTCACATAATAGACTGAAACACTGATGTTAATAAAGAAAATCCATTAATTTGATAAAAATATTCCCAACCTGTTCATACCACAGGAAAACTCTCAAACTCTTAAAAAAACAGCGGAGCTCCCACTCAAAATTTCCCATCTGATGATCAAGCTCATGTGCACACTTGTGCCTGTGCAACAACCAATCATGTAAAAAAACCTGCTAGCGACAGCATGAATGTTTTTAAAACATATCTGGCTGTATGGATTCTAATATAAATTTTAACAACATGTAATATGACAAACTGTAGAAAAGAAAATGTTGTGTAAAATGTTAAAACATTACTAGTAAGGAATAAAATAGTACAATTACACATTTAACTTAAAACAATTACACAAAAATGTATCACGACAGGAGCACATGATTAGAACACGTTACTCAGAACTTTAAAGGAGCCCTGCCTTATTTAAATCTCAAACTTTTTGTTTTGTGGGCTCCTTAGTGTTGACGTGAGTGAACATCACGGTGAGATCAAAAGAGCTGTCTGACGCCATCAGAAAGGAGGTTGTGGCAGCTTATGAGCCTGGTGAGAGATTTAAAGGATGTCTCAAAAGAATTGGATATCAGACAATCCACTGTACAGAAAATACTCTACAAGTAAAGGGCATTCAAAACTGCCAACATGCCCAGGTCCGGCCATCCAAATTCACCGTGAATGCAGACCGTAAGATGCTAAAGGTAGTCTCTAAAAACCTAAAATGTCACAACAGAACCTACAACAGGTGCATGCAACTGTTTTTATGAAAGTGCATCCCTGTACAGTCACAAAGAGACGTAAGTTTGACTTCCACTAAACATGTGCAAGGAAGAAACCTTTGTGCTCCTTAAAAAACACAATATAATTTTACCAGAGAAAATGTAGACGAAGACCAGTACTTTCTAGAACAATGATTTTTGGAAGAATAGGCTTAAAACTGAATTCTTTGGACACCACAACACAGGATGTTTGGAATAAACCAAATACAGAATTACTGCAAAAGGACTTCATACCAACTGTGAAGCATGGAGGTGTACGTGTCATAGTTTGGACAGAAGGACCTGGCCATTATAGAATCCACCATGAATTCCTCTATGTTTTAGAGGGTGTCGGAGGAAATTGTGAGACCATCTGTAAAAAAACTAATTAAACCTTCTCGAATAAATCTCGAATTAAAGAATAACCTGAAATCTAAGCTGCACACATTAAATTGTCCTTGGAAAATCTTTAACAATTTTGTCATTAATCTCTTGGAGGTTTTTCCCCCACCACTTTCAGCTAGAAGAACAGCTGAGTTTGTCACAGGTTTATTATATCTTCAGGTTGACACTTGTGTTCGGCTAAAACCCATCTGTATGATGGGGTTACATACTTATTTACACGCTAAGTGGATGAGGGAGATCTGATCACTCTGGATGCATTTTAACCCAGCTTTGGTGGCAGGTAAGTGATGGAGGCAGATCACATATCATTGTCATGGCTGAAGATACCTACACACTATTTGTGGAATCCAAATAGGCCTTATTTTATGTGCAAACTAAAATAGAGCAATAAGTCCGATGGCTCTGTACATGCCTATCAAGGCACAAATTTTCATTATGCTTTGTGAGGAATCAGTCTTCTATAATCAACGTTTACATAACCATCTATAAAAGAAATTCCTAGAGTAAATTTAGAAAACCTCAGCCATGATAAAATCACTTGTGTTCCTTGCTCCTTGTGAAGAAAGAAATATCTCCAAGGGACTGACAACAAAACGTTTTGGATTAGCAAAGGACAACATTATGAGCTAAGACTGGCTGAGAATGTAGCTTAATTTTAAAATAAAGCTTGTAAAGTTCTTCCGCAACCATGGTCAAATCTGATCTGTATAAAAGACAATGGTTGCTGATTTTTTAAAGAAACTAAAGAAATTGTCCTGAATATGTCATATAAAGATTTTATATTTTTTCGTTTTACAGTGATGTGAGGCAGTATTTACATCTGTATCGTTTCGTCTATTAACATTTTTGTTACCTAAATGTTTTAGAGCATCAGAGAAATTTCAGTATTAAACAAAGATAACCAGACTAGTTTTCAAATTGTGATATCATTTATTGAGAAAAAAAAAGTTATCCAAATCAACCTGGCCTTAAGTGAAAAAGCAATTGTCCCCTAAACATGATCCTTGGTGGCAACATCCAGCTTTTTTGGTAACAGTCTTTTATATCATTGTAGAGAAATTTTAGCTCACTCTTCTCTGCAAAATTATCTTAATTCAACCACACTGATGTTTTTTCAGCATTAACGACCTGTTTGAGGTCATGCCACTGTATCTCAAACAGGTTGTTAATGCTGAAAAAACCGACAGTGTGGTTGAATTAAAATATATTAAATATATTAAATATATATAAATATAAAATATAATAAAATAATAGATTTAAATATGGACTTTGGCAAGACCTCTCAAAAATCTTTTTTTTGAGTCATTCAAAACTGAATTTGCTGGTGTGCTTTAGATCATTGGTCTGCTTCATTAGGTTTAAGCAAACTGCAAGTGTGGTTGAACTTAAGGTAACAAACTAAAGGCTGAAGATATTTTGGTAGAGAACAGATCATGGCTGCATCAGTTACAGCACGTTGTCCAAGTAATAAAACGGCTGAGAGCCATACACCATCCCACTACCACCACTGCATTTGACTGTAGGTTTAATATTATTTTTCTGCAATGCTGAGTTACACCTTCCAAAATGTTAAACTTTTGTCCACATAATATTTTTCTAAAAGTATTTGGAATCATCAAGATATGTTTTGTTAAATGTGAGAAGGGCCTTTGTGTTTTTTTTTTGGTCAGCAGTGGTTTTTACCTTGGAACTCGGCCATAGATGTCAATTTTGTGCAGTCTTATATTTACTGTTAAAATCGTGAACACTAACCTTAACTGTGTCAAGGAAGGTTTGCAGTAGTTTCAGATGTTATTGTATTTGTGACCTGCTGGATGAGAAGCTATGCATTCTTGGAGTAATTTTGGCAGGCCAGTGACTCCTGGAAAGATTCACCACTGATCTGTTTTTTCTCCACTTGTGGATAATGGCTATCAGTATGGTTTGATGGAATCCCAAAACCTTGGAAAATATTTTGTAACCCTTTCAAGACTGAAGGATGTCAATTACTCTGTTTCTCATCTGTTCTTGGATTTCTTTAGAGCGGGGCATTATGTGTGACCTTTAAGCGTATTGCATGTTTAATGTGATATCTTGATTGTAGAAGTGATCGGGGCTGGGTATGGCTTGTGAAAATAAACTCAGTTTTCCAGAAAATGTGAGTTAATCATAAATTAACAAGAAGGGCGATTTACATAGGGCCAGTTTGGTTTACACAGATTTTTCCATTTCTACATAAAATTTACGTTCAAAAACTACATTTTGTATTTACTCAGGTTATCCCCGTGCAAAAAACTTAAGTTTGATGATCTGAAACAACAGTGTGAAAAAAAAGCAAAAGCAGAAAAAAATCTTTAAGTGAGCAAATTGCTCACTGTGTGAGCATGCAGATGTGCATGGGCACCTCATTGCAAGCAAGCTTTAACATGGAAAAAACATGGCATTTTTGTCAGCTTTAGAGGATGTCAAACAAAAAGAAGCTGCGGGAACCACTGATCTACTTCATCAATAAAATTGGGGCTGTTGAAATCAAGCGAGAGCATCCCCTCCAAACAGCACTTTAAAACATAATGACAAATGAAAAAAAATAAAACTTAAAAAGGCATTTTTGGTGAAAAAAAGATTTTTTTTCACCAAAAATGAAACTAAACAGTGCAGTGACAAAAAAAACCAACTAAAAAAGCAAAACAAAAAACAGGCGGCAAGTTGACATTATGCCTCACATGTAAGCTATATCACGCTAATTTGAAAACAAATTATTTTCAAACTGAGGGCAAGAACCCTTAACTAAAAGCAAAAAAGTGCAGACAAAGCGCCAATTACTGGCTTTTGTTTTACCATTCTCTCCAGTAATGAACTTTTTGCAACCCGTAGCTGTCTCCCCTCTTATCAGTGTCACCTGAAGCACGTGAAAAAACTCGTTAAAGCTCTAATTAGGCAGCTCATTCATCACTTTCATTGTTGTTGTTGTCTATGTTTTAAAATTATAGAAAATTGTGGCTACCAGACAAGAGGGATTTTTACCCAACAACAGTTCCTTATCAGACCAAACAGAAACACAGCAACTCTCTGAGAGTACAAGGGGATTAGGACTGGTTGTGTGCTGTGACTCAACAGGCTGAGGATGCACTCCTTATACAGGATTACCAGCACTGCTTTGGTTGCCCACGCCAACTCCCTTTGATCTCAAAACGTTTGAAAACCCTCCAACAGCTGCTTTCCCAGTACTGCTGTCAGTTTGGAAGAAAAGCTTGATAGGGAAATTGTCAATTTGCTGCCATGAAGTGAAAACCATTAGAAATGTGCTTCAAGAGCAAGTAAGATATGTGGAATAGCTACACAAGGGAGAAGTGTTTGAAAAACAGTTACTGAAACGGAGAAGGTCATTGATTAGACCTTTAATCTTCTAACTGGTGATTGCTCCCACACCTGAGCATGGTACTACAATACAGTGGCTTACAAAGGTCTTCGTGTCCATTATATACCTGTGACCAGACAGAAGAAAAACAACATCCTCCCATAGAGGATGATTACTGGTGAGCTAAAACTGACATTGGCTTTCTCACAGTTTGCCTTTGCCAAATCGCTGACGAGGGAAGTACAGTGTATTAACATTTTATTGTGCATGTGTATTCAGCCCTGTCTGACTCAACATTTTGCAGAGCCACCTTTTACTGCAATTTTATGTTTAGGGTCATTGTCCTGCTAGAAGGTGAACCTCAGTCTTTTGTTGGCTCTCATTGTTTTTTTCTAGGATTGCCCGGTATTGAACTCCATCCATCTTCCCATCAACTCAGACCAGCTTCACGGTTCATGCTGAAGCAAAGCCTCCCCAAAGCATGAGGCAACCACAACATGTGTCACAGTGGGGTTGGTGAAATCAGAGTGATGAGAATTGGTAGTTTTCTCATTACACAGTGTTTTTATGTAGCCCAAAAAGTTCAACTTTCTTCTCATCTGACTGTGCTCTATGTTTGGGTGGAAGTTAAGCAAGTTAAACACTCAGAAAGATCTGATTTGGGAATTTCCAAAAGTATTTGGCAAAGATGGAGACCTTAGGATGCATTTGTAAATGATTTGATTTGCAAGGAGCTGACACGTCCACAATGGAGACCACAAGAGAGAAGTGTTCAGGAGTCAAGAGAAGTACCATACGCTATTGCTGGTTTCAAACTGTGAATGAAGGTCCCTGAAACAGTCCATGCATTGTAAACATCTTAAACATTATAAAGAGGTCTTGAAAGTGTTAGAAAGGATTTTGCAAGAGGTTAACAGGGGAAAGAAAAGCGTAAAAGCAAGAAAAAGATAGACAAAAGTGAATTTCTGAAAATGAGACCAGTTTCTGAACTACGACCTGAGGTCTATCAGGCAGCGACAGAGCAGCAGCTGCACTGCGAGTTTTATCACAAAACAGATAACGATCACACCCCCCTCAATTTCACTACTTCATTAAAGAGCTCCACTTCCACTCATCTCTAAGAGAGCTGTGGTTAGTGCTGGCCAGCTCACTAATTTACCTCCATTTACTGCGACCTCTGCTCAAGCTCCATGTCGGGTCTCAACAACAAAAATTATTTCCTAGTTTTCCTCTCAGAGCCAAAAAATTTGAGGCTGTTTCGGCAGCTGAGAGTGTCCACATTGAAAGCAGTCCCCTCTACACCTCTTATGATAATTCCTTTCATAATGAGCAAGCAGAAAACACTCTACCCTTTAATTTTCATACAGCACTTTGCAATGCAGCTGGTGAGATTAATAAATCAAGATTTATAAAGTACAAACAGGGGATAAATGGGAGGAAGGTTATAGAAGCAGTGATTTGCATAATGCATAAATAAGCTTATCTATGTAAATTGTGAAAATGTTAATTCATTTAAAAATCTTAAAAAAGTAAAGATCTTAAAAACATTAGTATGAGGCTGCAGAGTTTCTGGATAGATAATCCTCAGTTGATTCAGAAAGAATTTTTTTTTTTAATTGCAAAAAAATGCATGCTAATACTTACATAATACCTACATAATTTATTTTAAAGTTTAAATAAAAGACAAATGCATAGATGAAATATTTATTCATACAGATCATGTATTTTTTGAAGATGTTAACAGCTTGAGCATAGTATTAGCAATTCCTCTAAGAAATTCACGTGAAACATATTTTTCATATCACATCACCCTTCTTTTTAACTTAATGGAGATAAAAATCTTGTTTTGCTAGAGAAATCTATGGCTGATCTTGTGTGAAGTTTCAGGTGCTAAAAACCTGTGACTGGTTTTTACTCTTTACCTTATGAAAATAGTGCATTTTTAGTTTCAGTTTCAGCAAACCACTACTGCAGGATAGTGAAGAATTTGCAATCGATGTCATTACAGCAGCAATATCGGAAATCACGGTGCAATGTTTTACATACACCTCGGCATGTACAAAAATTGCGTGAAAGTGTGTGGCAGCCACGCCACATCTTTTCAACTAAAATGTGTTTTTAAAGCCGGGTGATGAAACTGAATCACATTTAGCCTCATACAATAACATAACACACCTAAAAAAATACTGGAAAAAACCTCAATCGGATGTAAACTGTAAAACATCCTTGTCACATGTAGATGTAAATGTGCATCGGTCTGTACATCTGAATTGTTTTTGGCCAGCACAAGTTTCAGAATTTCTCCATTCTGCAAACTGTTAGTATGAAAGCTGCACACACTTTTGTACATGAGGACCCTGGAAGTTAGAGTTTATGCTAAAACAAACACTCTCCACCCAAAAAACGTGTAGCTAGAGCAGATAACAGAAGCGGGTGCCTATCTCCACGGGTCAATGGGCTTGAGGCAGGGTTCACCCAGAACACTTCGCTAGTCGATTACTGGGCAACACAGAGATACACAGCACAAACAACCATAAACGCACAAGCTCAATCTTAAGGGCAAATTAGAGTAGTCAGTTAACCTAACAGTCATGTTTCCGGACTCTGGGAGAGGCTGGAGTACCCAGAGAGAACCCATATGAGAACGGGGAGGACATACTTCTCCATGCAGAGAGACCCCAGGCTGGGATTCAAACCCAGAACCTTCTTGCTGCAAGGCAACTGTCTCATTTGGCCTGCAGACTGACAGTAATGTAAATAGAAATGTAACAATATGAAAACTTTACATAATGAATTTGGTGTACAAATTCATCACATGTTTAAATAATTAAATTGTATTTGTAACTCTCCCACCAACACACACAGAATGTCTTCTGTATCATATATCTATTTTATCTCTAGACCAGCTCTGTCTTTAGGGTGTGACCCTGTGTCTTAATGACATTGCATGTCTAGAAAGCAGAAAGGTTGAATTTACAGGAATAAGCTAGAAGTTAGAAAAATTGAATAAATTCCAGATTTGTAAAACTGGTGAAACGACACCATCAGAAGAGACTCATAAATTTACAGAGTCCAACAACTCCTGTGCATTAAATAAACAAATAAAAATGGTTTCTGTCTGCAGTCTGCTTAAAAAGTTTTTACAAGAGGCAACTAACACAGATAAGCTTTTCTATTTCCATTGTTTAAAGGAACAAATAAATCAGGTGAAAGCCTGCAGTACGAAAATACAATTCACCCACCACTGTGTTTACTTTAGCAGATTTAAGTTCAAAGATCATGTTTAAGGCTCTTATATAAAAAGTTAAAAGGAAGTTTTGTCTAAGTATATGACAAAAACAAAAGAAATCTGGTTTAGGCAAAAGACCTCATTAATATTTAGTGGTTCTGCTGAAAATTAGCAGACCCTTGACTGAATTACAACTAGTCTAATAAGTCTAACAAGCTGGTAAATAGCATACAAACAAGACTGTTAAAAAGACTGCATATACCTGGCTAAAGGTTAACTGACTCAGTATTAGCTGCAGAGAGAGATGACACAACAAGACGAAGCTGAGGATTTAACTCACATAGTGTCCTTTCATTTTTTATGCTGAAGAATATCAAAGTAAAGTAGAAAAATATCAAAGCATTTCCATGAGAAATGGTATATAATGTTTGGACAGTAGTTGTACAAATAAAAACTGGTCATTATTGACAGTGCAGCTCTAGAACAGTCCCACATATAATCATAAATGCTGGCATTGGCCCCTTTTGCCATTAAGAACCTTTACATGGGTGCAGTTTTGGACCATGGAGGCCGGTGTCCCACAGGTTTTTGGTATTTTCTCTGCTCCAACACTCCTGCTTCATTAAAGGGGGCATCACTTTGCTTTTGCAGAACTTAGTGACTGACTGGATAGTTCAATTATTAAAATCAGGTATGTTGGAGCAAGGACCCACGCACATCTTTTAGGACACGATCCACAGAAAACCAAAAGTGCCCATCTCTAAGGGGGATCAGTTCCCGCATACTGTCCCACATACTCAGAAGTGACACTTGGTTTCCTTCTTGTGTGATATAGTTTATGGTTGACAATTACATTGACACTCTTGTAAATGAAAACTCGTTCTTAGCCGCCTTACCTGGTAAAAAAAAAAAAAAAAAAGGTTAAATAAAATAAATCCATTGTTGAAATATGTTTTGTTGCTGTGCTCCATGAAACCTCAAAAGCCATAATTTGTTTTTGGAACTTGGACTTTGTGCACCAGATACTGAAACTCCACAGTTTTAAAATAAGTTATTATATTTATTTTATTTATTTTTAACTAAGTTCTTATGAAAACCATACAGCCAATAAGCATCCTTGTCTTGGCAAATGGCATTTTACCCATTTCTGACACCCTTACCCCTTCAGGCATGCTGCTGGATTCAAATTCAACATTTAAAGATATAAAGTAGTATCTGGCTCATTGAAACTGAAAATCATTTTAAGAGGTGCAACAACTTGGAAACAGATACATTTTGGTTGCAAAAGAGAAATGCCTTTTCTCATGACCTAAAGAAACAAAACAAGCCAAAATACATTTGGAAAAAAGTTGTGCATTCGAAATTTCATTAGCGTCACATAGAATTTGATAAAAGGATGTTTGAGCACTTTCTCTTAAACAGATGACATTTGAAGAGAGCTTATTGTTAATGATTTGACATAAAATAGTTTTTTGCCTTATTTATTACAATTCTGTGAAGTTGTTTTGTTATGGTTATATAATTCACAAGAGCCACCATCTCTGTAAAATCAGAAGAGACTTTCTGTTTGAGACCTGTAAATTATAAATTATAGACTTCAGGCAAGGCTATGAACGAAGTAGTTTGGGGTGGGAGTGGAGGGGGCTGAACCTTATACCTTCCTTATAACCTAAGTTTTTGGTGTTCTTCTTCAGAACACCAAAAACACACAAACCTTGTATGCAGTATGTGTTCATTCTTACCTTGTCTTCTACTCTGTAATGCACACAACATTGGAAAAACTTGCCAGAGGAATTATTTCCAAGTTTTTTACCTGAAGTACCAGAGTTTCCTCTGCTTCTTTAGGGACAGTTTGTCTACGAGAGACTAGGTGGACCACAGATGTTTTAGAGCGAAGACAAAGTAACAGATTGTGGTGGCTGTGGATTTAGATTTTCACAAGTGTGGAGCAAGCACTCTGATGTTGTGAGCTTTTGCATCCACAGTGAATCCACCTGCCTGAAGAATTCTGCTGCACAAGCTGCCTGACAGAGAATTCTGGATGTCTACGAGGGTGTGAAGCTGGGGGTTGTGTCTGAACTGGCTCTTACGAAATAACAACAATCCTAAACACTTAGAGTTAAACTGAATGCAGTTCAAAGCGTGAAGGAAAACCAGCGGCGTCTAACACAGCGATCCTCAAATAATAGCAAAAAAACAAACATAGCACACAAAAATGAAAATATTCGACAGACTCATGGGGGAGCCAGTCAATGGGAGCACATTTTTGGGCAATGGGGAGCAGCGTCATATCATCGAGCTACTGAGCTAAATGAAGTCTGAGATTACCCAATCAGAGTTCTTCCTTTGCGACGTCAGACAATTTCACAGATGTGACAATAGCAGAATAATTTCTTTTTCAACAACACTATTTGCTAAGAATTGCTTAGAATAAATGTATTTTAACAAATAATCCTTTAACAGGAGACAGCTGTAACATATTCAGAATTTGAACATTTAGCATTAGGCCTTATGATGAATAATTATGTACTGTTTTTTTATTAAAAATGAAGAAAAGGTTTAACCCTCGAGATCTCATGTTTGGTCTCTTATAAGAAAGATGATTGTAGCTGTAAGTGGCTTTATATACATAAAAAGATCCAACAACAAATTGGAATTTAGGGAAGAAATCTCTATCACGAGAGACTATTGTAATATTTGGAGCACAGTGATGTATTTTGGTCTAATAGGTATAATAAAATTAGCTAGTCAGCATGGTAAGAAGAAAAGCACTGAATGTTTTGAAATGAAAAGGTCAAAGCCCAAAGGTTAGTTCAAAATGCATTAAATGGGTATTTTTCTATTTCATTTCTACCCAAGTACATTTTTACACAGATAGCCCTTAACCAACTCAACACACTCTGATAAAGGTGATTGTTCACTGAACGTTGAGGTGGGAGGAACCAAAGGTCAGCGCTACTGACTTGGTGTTTGGCTTACCTGTTAATACAAAAAGTAAACAGGAAAGTTAAGATGAATAACAAAGGAAAAGAATGTATGTAGTGAAAAGTAAGTGACAGAATTCTGATCTGAAGACCACAGTTTTTGCAAGCCATTGCTCTCTCTCAATAAGCTCTCTGTTAGTGTAGATTTTGCATTCTTCTTGGTTTATTATGAAGCCATGACAGAGGAAATTTGCAGCAATTTGACTGTTTATATTCACTTCTCAATTTTTCAATCTCTAATTTTGCCAGCCAGAGGGAGACCTGGCATGAGTCTATGTAAAGCATTTCACAAGATGAATGTGACTTTTTTTAAACTAACAATATGATTTGACTAGAGATGTTCAAATGGTTGGCTAATTAGACTGGGCTTAGTCGGGCATGTCTAGCTAAAGCTTGACTCTGAATCTCTATTTGGATTTTCTATTTGAAAAAGACATTTTCTCTCCCACATGGTTAAATCTGATGCTATGAATCATGAGCTATTTTTCATGTTAGAAACACACACTAAAAGTAGACTTAAAAGAAAAAGGCTTATGATCAACAGTAACGTATCACAGTAACGTATCACAGTAACGTATCACAGTAATCTAATAGTATCTATTAGAGCTCAAAATGTTTCTAGGTAGAATTAAAAAAAAGTCATATAAAGGAATTAATTTGTTAAAATAGATATTTTCCTATTTTCTGTATTTACTTCCTTATTTAAATCTAGCTTAATTAGATAAGGGGCAAACCAAAACAGGTTTAAGCAACAGATTGCTTTGAACACTCAGATGTTAAATGATAACTACTTTGTTTATTAACTACTTAACTGTTACGGAGGAAAAATAAAATTTGATTTTATGGCACGCAGAAGTTGTTAACCGAGTTTAAAGCTTTAAAAGCATTAAATTATTGCAACATATAAAGTATTTTAGATGTTGTGTGGAGGTAAACTCTTACAGCAGCTCACAAAACTGGAAGCCATTTGCTAAATGATGAAAGGCCAGAGGTCAGACTCAACCACCTCAGCAAAAAATCCACACAAATTTAAAACAGTTAAATGGGGGCGAAACACTTCCTTTCATGTGCCAAAGCTCTGACTCATTAAAACTATTTACACGAGTATCTCTGCCAGTGAGCAGCAACCTCTGGCATCTTCTCTTTCATAATTAATGACATTTATGTATAGGGCTGGTCACACTGAATGTGTGAGCTGTCAGTTGTGGCAGCAATTTGTTCACAGACATTCAGGTAAAAAGCTCAACAAACGTTTGTGTGAACAGGCCGTTTAATACAAGAGCCTTTGAATCTCAAAGCCATGGCAAATCATGTTAGGTGAGAAGCAGAAGTTTCTTAGATTTGAGGTTTTCTTGAACACAAACTCTGTCAATGGTGCAGTGGTAGTTGACCCAACTTATCAATCGTTTTAACTGCAGATGCTCCAGCTATATGGAACTGATGGTAAGATAAGGTCATATCTGAAATTGCTTTCTCTTTCTTTTTTTTAAAGTCTATCAGCAATACGGTAAGTAAACATGTGGTCGTACAAGAAAGGTTATTGTGACTGCTCTTGCACCCCTGATTATAGTGTCCCCATGTAATTTTTTTTTAGAGGAACGTAAAGAAATAACCATACCTGTGCTACGGCAACTTGAGTCTGCTGCTGTTGCTGCTGTAGTTGCTGCTGGAGCAGCTGGATCTGGTGGTGGACAGACAATGGGGCCCCGGGGGGCAATGTGGCTGATGCTGGGAGCAACATCCTGGGACTGGACATCAGAAGAGATGGCTCCTCCAAAGCCTGATAGAAGGAAGAAAACACATAATTTTTTACCACTGACAAAAGATCTAGAGACTCTAGTATGAGAAAGCAATTTCTTTTATAAGCCACATATTGTGTAACATGTCCTAATAATCGCTTGGTGCAACATTTTTAGCTAATAGCTGTTAAGGATTTAGGATGGGGCAAAAATGAAATCTTCTTTCTGTCAAACTATGTTATATTTATTTTTGTTTAATCATTTTAGCAGGAAATTAAAAGAAAATATGGAGGTGTATCATAACAAAGTGTCTAAAGATTCTATTAAAATGTTTATGTTTAAAATGGTTATTTGTTAGTCCCTTGAGATTCAGTTTTTCCAGGTACAGTAAGTGGTTTAATAAACAAAAAATAATATGCTGTTATCAGGACAACTTTAAACAACAGGAGAATGTTATAGAATGCTACATACTGACACCTACTGTATTTCTTAAATAATAAGTGGCTAGATGAGGTCAAAAACTGCTGTCACATTAAAAAAACGCTTGCAAAAAGTTGCAGTTGAGAATACCTAAGGCTAGAAAGACAAAACAGAAATCATTAATGAATGAATAACAGGACATCCAATAGCATCACTAAAATACCTTGGAGAACAAGCCATGCAGCCTAACAGTTGTAAATCTTTCGTTTACACATTGTGCTCTTTCCATCACTTAACCGTCACACTATAGCTAGAATATATTGTTATCTCAGAGGGTTTCTGCAGAATAGAAGCCTAAAAAATAGTGAATATTGACTAATCAATATGATTTAAAACACCCATGCCTTAATTAGCCACATGGATACAGTGGAAATAAAAAGTCTACACACTACATTTAAAATGCCAGGATTTTCAGGCAAAAAAAAGACAGCGATGAATAATTTCACAAATTTTTCCACCTTTAATGCGACAATGTACAACTTAAATGAAAAACAATTCAAATAGTTAGGGTACAAGCTCTAAAATTAAAACTTTGTTAAACCATTTTTTGATCTAATTTAATCATTTTTTTCTTCTTTGGTGGGAGCCTAACAAACATCTTGAACTGGTAATATATTCCTACCGTCTCACAAAATGTTCATATAGTGAGCACATCTCTTGTTCATCTCCCTCATCAGGTGACCCTAGCTATTTTGTGTCAGATTTAGTTTTGAACTCTGGGTAGGCCATTCCATAACGTGAATATTGGTGAATGTTTTCTTTCATATGCTTGTACTCACTGTGATAAAAAAAATAATAAGTTCGCTCTTAATCTTCACTCTTGTTCTCTTGTACTTTTTTTTTTTTTAGATTTTTGCCTCTCACAATCTTTGTTTCAATTTATCATAATCTATTTTACATCACTATAAGAGAGCCACTGTAAGACTACATTTTATATGTCCATATAAATATAACTTTAAGAATCTTATATTCAGATAAAATTATGATGGGATTACAGGAACAGAAAATGGCATGTGTGTCAATACCTATGTGGCTGGAAGAAAGAGCTTTTTTGGTGAATGTTGAAGCTTAGGATAAGGATAAGAAATAAAATGTAAAATAGTCTAACAATTCATTGCAATCCCATCAATTTTTGCATTTAAAGCTAGAATTGGCTTTTATGAATATAGCTCAAAACGTGGAACATAATTCTATCCATGGACACAAGAAGCACATTGTTTTGCTCATGATTCACTGTAATGTCTGGTCGTTGCAGCATGTTACTTTTGCTTTCTCTGCATTTTCTTTATGACCCTGTATAGCAGCCAATCCTACACACTTTGTGCATGTTGCTGACTGAATCTCAACAAAGTCCCATCCCTAACAAGGAAAGAACAGGTGCTTCAAAGTGACTTGAATTGTGACTCTGGCTAGAGTCAGCATGACAACTTGACGACTAACTATGTAAAACCTTGGCCTGCCTTAAGGAACCTGCAAGAAGCCGCATTAACATCTGTCGCTCCTTAAGGACCTTCTGGCAACACACTGTCAGTCATCTGCACACACACATAAACACAGACGCAACTCTGCAAGGGATGGGTAAATGACTGATGGTCTGTCAGAGATGGCTCTTTCAGGTTAGTAGAGGCTAATTATCCGCCTTGACAGGCTGGGGACATGATGAAGGGAACAGCACAACCGGATAGCGTCTTTTTTTCTGTGAACAGACACCAATTAATCATAACAATAAAACTAAACGTCGAGTACCACATAGCTTCTGATGTCTGCTACCAATACAGTTCTGAACATTTGGACACAGAACTCAGGAGGAGATCCTAATTAGTTGTGTGTCTTTTAGTCCAAACTGTTTTGGATGCTTTACACCAGATTAAGACAGTCATAGGGCCATTCAATTGCTTGATTGAAAATCATGATACTGCCAGTTTTTAGTAGTGACCAAATAAGTCAGTGTCTGCCATCCTGATCACAATTCTGCAAAGCTACCACTATGGCAATCATGTCTGCATTGGGGTGTTTCTTTTATCTACTCAGAATTTCTTTATATATGGGATGCATTGGGGTGTTTCTTTTATCTACTCAGAATTTCTTTATATATGGGAGAGGTTTCTGCACATCCAATTTCAGTTTGAGCCTTGCTGAGAAGGACCAGCAGCTTGACAGGATGCAAGACAAGGGGGTTTCTGTAGCGCAGCATGGCATCAAGGCCATGGTAATGGTAACTTTGGATGGTGAAGTTGGATCATGTGGCATTTTTCTTTATTATTATTGAGAGCCAATAAAACCAAGGCTTTAAAGCCTGAATTTGTTTTATCAAAGTGTAGCAACTACAATTACTGAAAACTTTTTGTTTAAATCCTATCGAATTTATCCGATAGGATTTAAACAATCATATCCTTCTATCCCCCCACGCTTACGACAACGTAGCCTAAAAACTTCCCCTCTCCTTTAGATCTCACAGCAACCAGCACAGCTAAGCCTTAGCACAGTTTGCAGGTGAGCAGACTTCAAGGTGAAAGCCTTATTTCAGTGGGTAGTGCAGTGCATATCATTTCTCACTATGTGTAAAGGGCTTGATGGTGGCATGGTACTTATTTGTTTGTTGTAGCTGCTCTGTGGGTTTCTTTTGGATGTATCATTGGAACAAGGCCAGCAACAAGGCCAGCATGGCCAATTTAGCCTACAAATTCTCCAACAACCAAGCTACCAAGTTTGCACTAGACCCATAGAATGAATGCCTTACGCAGGATCTAAATCTGATGCAACCATGATGAAATCACAATCACAAACTCCCTACAGAACCTCTGTGGATTGGATTGAATTAAATTGAAGTCCTAATTGTCATTGCATACAAAATTACAACAAAATTAAATAGCATGCTTCAGTAATTGATTTTTCACTCTAGGAAGCCTGCTGTGTTCTCAATATGCACCAGAGCATGTCTCTAAGACAACACTCTGGTTAATGATTAATGCTGTAGGGCAGTTTCAATCCAGTGTGAAGGTGGCCTTCCTGTAGATGCTCAATCAGTTTGGAACATGGTCAATTTGGAGGCTGGGCAAATGGTGCAGGAGTGTAGTTCAAGCTGATGTTTAGTAAAGTTTTATAATTTGGCAAGGAGCGTTGTCCTTCTAAAGGAGTCTGCTTTGCTTGGGTAATGCTCCTGTCATGTAGATGCCACCTTCGTCATAAAAAAAATATTCAGTGTTGGTGGGTAATTTCCCTCCACACTGTTTTTAGGTGAAACACTATAGTCCACATCAATCACCTTTCTGTACTAGTAGGTATGAGCAGAGGATAATGATTAGACTTGCATGTTACCCAAATGTGGTGATTCTTTTTTCATTTGCCTTTGAAACTTTTTTTTTAAAGTCTTTCCAAATCTTTTTTTCATGAAATTCTTGTGAACTTATTCGTTAGATAGGATCCTGAGATTATGTTGTTAAGTTCCCCTGTAACAGATTTAAATATTTAAACACTCAAGCATATATGTGTGAATGGTAGCTATAGAGTAGTCATCATGGATGAAATGAAACCTTTGTGTTAAAGTAGTTCTGTAAAACCCCTTTTCTTTCCTCTGAGTTATCATGAGACACCTGAGCCACATCTTGGCTGTGAACTAAAGGATGTTCAACAGGTCTGCAGCAGAGGCTTTGAAGCTGTCAGTACTGGCAGACAAAGTGAGAAGATTTAGTAAGTGGAAATGTGAATGAGATGAGTCAGCACTCAGAGTAACAGAGAGAGAAAAATCCTATGACAGGTTTGGCTTTCAGGTACTGTGGACACGGGAACAAATTCTATTTTAAGGAGAAAGAGGAAGAAAGGGACATAAACAGAGCTTCAGGGAAAGCAGTAAAAGATTATGCAAAACAGATCGAAAAAACATCTTTAAACTGTTTCATTCTATTATCTATTAGAAGCAACAGAATGCCCTGGAAATCTATCCATCCAACTTTAAATGAACAGGTTTTGAATAAGCTTAATAAGAGTTCTAGAAGCGGTTCAGTTTCACAGCTCACACAGCATTACTTGTAAGGCCTATTAAAGAGATTGGGGGTGCACCAATTGATCGACCGGCCGATCGATTGGCCCCGATATCCTTAATTTTGGGTGATTGGTGATCGGCCGATACTTACATGTGAAACTGATCTTATCCAATGATCGCATCTACCTCCTCAAAAGTCTGAAAATCACCCACTGTCCCCTTTTGCTCTGCCGTGAAAGAGGGCTGACTGACAGACCCACACACCAGGTCAAGTCTGCACATGTGCAGATCACAACTGTTGACAACATAAGATTATAACATTGAAGGCGTGTTGTGACCTTATGACTCCTGACAAAAAAAAAAAAAAAAAATCGGTATTGGCCAAAATTGGAATCGGCAGGTCAGGCTTTTTAAAGATCAGTAATCGGTGAACAACCAGAAAACTGCAATCGATGCACCCCTAAAATCAATAAAAAAACTCAAACAAAAAAATTTTAATAAAATAAAATACTGTCTACTCAGAACCAAAGGGCCAAGCAGGAAGTTCAGATTTGAACTTTACACATGGACAATGGATTCTCTAAAGTGTAAAAGGACGTTTTGGGAAAACAAATCACCAGTCCAATTTCCATAATGCAAAAGCAAGCTATAACAATTTTTAATAAAGCAAACAATAATGATACTACTAACAACTTATTTTCTTATTCAACATGTTTGCAAATTTTAGGATTTTTTAATTTATGTTCAAATAATATTAGGTAAAAATATGCTTCCAAACTCTTTCTGAACATTGTTCCAAATCAGACAAAACAGGTATGGACATTTACAGAAGTAAAATGTTAGATTTATTTTTAAAAAAAGGATGTTTTTGGTTAAAAGATGATTTGGTTAAAAGGATTGGTTTGTGAAAGTCCTTTAATGATAAACTGAAAGGATATATATTTAAATCCCTACTTAAGAAAAAAAATAAAAGAAATGAGGTATAAACTCATAAGTTTTAATGTAGAAACATGCATAGCAATCCCAAATAAAGACTGCATGCAAGGTGTTCTGCAGAAACTGTATTAAGCGTGTGGTGCATCAAAAATGTATATTGTAAACATTGATTCAGACATTTCATTTGATCATGGGAGGAAAGAAACGAATATTTAACAACGAGGATAAAAACCGAAGACAAGCAGTGACGCACTCCCAAAGCAGGTAGGCAGGAGTAGTGTATACAGAACAGCTTCTCCGTCTGTGTTTTATATTTGCTGTTTGAAATGAGAATCAACAATCAAATGCCTCTGTAACATTTTCTAACGTTGTTTACCAAGGTAAAAGCTAATCTTTCAGATTGTTTGCTTAAGAGAGGGGTTTGTTAGAAAGAAAGGTAACTAAAGATAGATGACGACGGCTTAAGGAAGTCGTTATTTCTCCTCTCACGTCCCCGATTACACTAGCTGCTCCCTGACTGTCAAACAGACTGTTTCTTCCCACGCACACTCAGAAACACACAGGCTAGAGAAGCATATTGTCAGGTTCTGGCTTCCCTCACTGCAGACAGCCTCGGATACAGATTTACAACTTTATCAAGGGCTCTTAAAAAAAGCGCACAGGATCATTTTACGGTGGCTTTGTCAGTAACTTTATAACACACCATCAACCTTCAAAGCTAATGCATTGGAAAAGCAGAACAGAAGATCTTTTTAGAGTGAAACTGTGCATTTGATCCATTTAGTTAAGATTTCTTGTTTTCATGACTAGATGAAGGTCCAAGATTTCTCTTAGTCTTTTTCGAAATGGGAAAGAGAAGCAAAAATTGTAAATAAGATTTCCAGCGAGTTTTTAGACTAGATTTGTTTAACTTACAATAATTTTTACCTATCTTTTGATACTGTTGTATAATAATAAATAATTAAAATAATTTTTTGGGATTATATCCTGTTTATTTTCTATTTCATATTTTTTCTTTTTTTGTTTGTATCCAGTTTTGTATTTAATAAGGTTCTACACATTTTTATCCGGTTAAACACTCAACTAATACTGCAAGCTTTTACAGCACTATACCTCAGTCAGTCAGTCATTTTCTACCGCTTATTCCATAGTGGGTCGCGGGGGAGCTGGTGCCTATCTCCAGCAGTCTATGGGCGAGAGGCGGGGTACACCCTGGACAGGTCGCCAGTCCATCGCAGGGAAACACACAAACAACGATGCACACACTCATTCATACACCTAAGGGCAATTTAGAGTGACCAATTAACCTAACAGGCATGTCTTTGGACTGTGGGAGGAAGCCGGAGTACCCGGTGAGAACCCATGCAAACATGCACGGGGAGAACATGCAAACTCCATGCAGAAAGACCCCCGGCCGGGAATCGAACCCAGGACCTTCTTGCTGCAAGGCAACAGTGCTACCAACTGCGTCACCGTGCAGCCCAGAGCACTATACCTAAAATCTACAAATATTCTGTTAAATACCATACATCATTAATAGCAAGCAGATTTGTCTAATTAAGGCCAATGTATGTTGGTCTTAATAAGTCAGAAAATGACTAACTAAAGTCCCTGGGGTCGTTGTTAAAGTGCATGGCAATAAAAACACTTGAAAAACTAAAACATCTGAAAGGAAATGTGAGCTTTAACCTACACAGATAAACTATTCACTCACATTCAGATTTTGGGTCCTACATCCTAGCTGATTTTACGAAATGCATGGAGTAATTTGGCTCCTTTCCCTTTACCTACAGTGCACCACAAATCTGAAATTACTTAATTTTTGTTGTGCCTTTACGTTGCTCAAGTCAAAGGCACTCATTTCAAAGACATTACCCTATTAATTGAAAATTGTTTTTAATAAGGATTATAAAAGACAACTTCAGTGAGTGATCTTTATTCTTAACATGATAATGAATGTTTTTATAGGATTTAGTTCATTTTATATGTAATCAGAATAACGTTTCAGTAATTGAATTTAAATCCAAAATACCATTTCTCCTTTCAGGTTTGCTGGTCAATAAAAAACTAATTTCCCTCTCCCCAGGCAACAGCGATGAACGATCTGCTGCTGACCAAAAAAAGAGCACATAACAGGGCAGTCATACTTTTCTGAAAAAGGTTTTTCATTTCCATTACAATTCCAATCTCTGGACCAACATCAGGTGGTCATTTTCTAAAAATCGCGCAGTCTCAAGCCTTAAAACTGCACAGAAAATATCTACCTCTTTCAACACCTTTAGGAATTTACTTTTTACCTAACAGCCACTCATTACTTTTTAAATGGTGCATTCATTTCCATGTCAATTTGTATAAAGGTGCTCTGAGACCTATTGGATAAATTTAAGCTGTCTGATGAATAATAAAAAAACACCAAGGATGTAATTAAATACATTTGTATAAAATATTTCTATAATCTATAATACTAAAAAGGTAAATTATAAAGACAATTTGACCATAATAACTATTCACACCAACCTCAGTGAGCAAATTACTGCACTGGGTAATGTGTGTGATAAAGATTACAGACACACTTTGTCATGGTCTCTTCTTCTCGCCACAAATCAAATCAAACTGTGAAAGGTTGAGGAAAACAAAACTCTCCATGAACCTTGATTTACTTTCACTTCAACATTATTGGCATAAATGTTGTGTAGTAATAAAGATATGGAATTACAAAACAACATCTAGGCTAAAGGTTTGGAAAGTCACCAGGATGTACTATAACGTAATGTATAAAAAATCTAGACTCAGCTCATTTAGTTTTATTTTCTCATAAGATAACATTCTTTCTCCTTTGTTATGTCCTAACATAGGATTAAGCACAAGGGCCAAGGCTCAGATGGGTCAGCCTAAACAGGATGAAATAAAAGAGCACATTCTCAGGTTTAAAGAGTTCATGGATTAAGAACCCTGCAAGAATGAGGAATGCCAAACTGTGTACAACAACTGAGTATTTTCATTGTCACCCGGCCTTGTAAGTCCTTAGCAGTGGGCAGGTTTTGGTTCTATAACAACTTTACAAGTCTGCAAACACACAGATGCACACACATTCACACTGACCCACACACATACCTAGAAATAAAGTCTACAAATTCAAAGGGTATCAGGACATACTTCCTAGGGAGCTGGTGCCTCTACTAAAAAGGCTCAATAGACAATTTCATAAAACCCCACTGAGCTTACAGTCTGAGGAGCTGAGGGGCCTCTTTTTTATTGCGTGCTTTAGTGTTGAAAAGATAAGTCTCAGACTAGCACAGCTGAAATAAAGTTCAGCTATACTAGTTTTGTTTTCTAGATTTGCACCCTATGGCTAAAGCCAGTATAAAATACACTCAAAAAACTGGACATTTCTCCAAAGAAATTTAAAAGGCGAAGGGAAAACAGTTTAAGGAGGCCCCCAGGAGGCTGATATCGACACTAAGGAAGCAGCAAGAATTTCCAAAAAAGAGCCACTTGAATTCTAAATTTGACAACATTTTCCGGTATTCTCTATTCTCCCTTTTCTTCTAAAGAAGACATCCAGACCTGAAAAAAATGTGTTATGGTTTGAGACTTCATGTTTTGAACACCAACCCATGTTTTGCACAAAAAACTTTTTTCACCAAAAAGAAAAGGTTTTTGATAAGGTGAATGAGAATATGATTAGCTTCAAATAATTAGTTTTCAGAAAGCTGAGGGAGGAGGATTTTATTTTTCAGCATAACAATGAGTGCAGGCAGATGCAAAATTCAACAAAAGTCTTCTAACATGAAGTCAGAGTCAGGTTTTGGAATGGCCGAGCCAGAGTTCAGAACTAAATTTAACATAAAATATGTGGTGTCACATGGTCAAGGCTGTGGCAAGAGACTACAGCCAAATCTGATAGATTTCAGTCAAAATGCAGCATGCTTATAGAACTATAGCAAAGAAGATTAAATGCTGAAATTTAATCAAAAGCAGCCTTAACAAGGTATTAGTTCAAGGATGTGCAATCATGTTTTTATTAGTTTTTCAGTTCAATTTTACTGGATAAATGCCACATAGGTAAGACTTGTGAATGCAAGGGTAGCTTTATTTCTATGCAGTAGAAGGACTGTGATGTGCTTGTATGTTCTAGACTTTGTAGTCCAGTGATCTCATGGCTGAGAGGAAATGCACCACCTTACAATAGTGCTTTTCTCTTTCTGTTTGTCTGCAAGACTAAATTGAAAGTTATGAACCTTTGGTGATCACCCCTGATTCAAAGAAGAATATGATATTTGCCATCCCACTTCTATCTCAGACCATCATACAAATAAATCCTTACAAAAAAAATTGACAGGTTTAGCAAATTTCTACTCAATTCTTCGGAGTTTCACCCTTAATCATTCCACAGACACTGAAAATCTTTCACAGTCCAAAAATCTAAATTCAAACGGTGACACCCTCCAGCTACTCATAGGAAATCACAGGACCAGAAAGGATAAATAGTCCCTGAAGCATGTTACGGGTTGGCCCCGGGTTCTCCTAGTGGGAAATGTCCAAACTATCTCATCTGTCCCTCAACTGTTTTAAAAACTCAACCGCATTGTTTGTATGAATCTCAATGATCTACAGTGTCAAAACTAAATAATTTCTATATTATTTTTATCCCAAGCATAGGTGTTAGCTCATATATAGAAGGGGAATTTATTTTGTTCGTTTGCTGGGTTGCAGCAAGTAAGTCTTAGACACTGATGCTCTATCACTAAACACTTAACTGAACTTTACACACATTTCTAGGTAGTTATAAAATGCATCTATTCTACTTTAAATACCATAAACATATGGAGAAAATCTTAGGATTCAATCACAAATGTTACCACAACAATGCAATTAAAAGCAAAAATAAGCTCAATATGTTTTCTCGATGCCCAGATTTCAGATTTCAATGTTTGTAAAACAACAACAAGGGAAATGTTTGTTTTACTCATATCTAAAGTGCTTGTTCAATCTAGGCATCTATCTAGCAGAGAAACCCACATCTCCATTTCCTCAGCCAACTCCTTCAGCCATTAACAGGGACATTGAGACATTTCCAAACCTGCCCTGAGGCATGATCTTTACAGAGTGACCTGGGTGTGCCCCAGGCCATTGTACCTGGCATCCATGTATTTAAAAAGATGCCCAAGACAGCCAATTTACCTTTTTGAATGTGGAAGAGCAAACGGGCTGTATAACTTCTTAGCAATGCACACTTAAATTTATTAGGACCAAGATGACTGCATTAATTTAAAGTGGTTACATGAATTCGTACCATCACCTAACACCTCTGACTTCCCTACAAGTATTACAGCCATTCAAATCAAATACTGACAAGAGAAGTTTACGAGCCTTTGCAGGGGAAAGCCTGTTAATTAATGTTGCCGTTCATAGGTCTAAATCCATCAAGACACACTAATGATGAGATGGGAGGAAAAGACGGGGAAAGAGTGCTGTGAGTGGAGGGCTGCCTGCCTGTAGCGCTGCTCTCATACATCAGATAGCTTACACCTGCCTGACAGCAGCTTAAAGTGGGCCAGAGGCAAAACCTAGCAAAAACTTTTGTTCTACAGCCTCACTTTGAATACAAGTTCACTTGCCTTCTGTTTTTTTAATCACACTGAAGGAAGATGATTACTTTCACTCAAGCCCCTTTGCTATTCCCTAAAGGTATGCTGAGACCCTGAGTGACCACTTGGACCTTATTTTGTAAGACACCATGGCAAAGGTAAAAGTATGCTATTTGAAAACATAACACTCTCTTGATAAACCACTTGGATGTCAGTTGTCAGTAATATTATTTAAAAATGTGACAAACCTTTTCTCTAGTTCTGTTCTACAATTTGGAGTTCTTCCAATAACAAAAACTAATTTAAAAATAAATCTATTGCTGGTGAACAACTGTATAATTAGCATAGATGCTAATTCTACCAAAACCTGGAGACTTCTGCATTTTCCGTTAACAGTACAGTCACAACATGCACTGAATGAAAACATTGTCAGCTGTAAAATGTAACCTAACAGAAGACCAGCTACATGTTGTAAGTCACATAAAACATTAAAAGCATAAGGCTGTCCTGCTGAAACCTCTGTTAGAAAAAACAAAACAAAAAAACTATTGCTGTCAACAAAATAGATATAAATACCAGAATGTCACTGGTGAGTGAGTTAAGTGGGACAAGTTTTGCAACCCAGTGTTGACCATTTAATAGTTTTGAGTATTTTGAAGCATGTGATTGACAGTGATTTTAATAAGAATTGGATGCCTATTCTTAAATGACTTGGATTGTTTACAAGGCCAAAAAGAAAAAAAAATCCTAATAGTCTCTAAATCCTTATAGGGGAATCTCTAGATCTAGTAACAGTTCTCATAAACCTCTGGAGTCCATTCCTAAAACATCTCTGCGCCTGGGGCCAGATACAGTAGCTCCACCAAGTCGTCCTTCTCCTTAACCCAAATAATGAATCAGGACAATCATTACCCCTGGGTTTTAAGTTGTAAGGTGGCAGGATTAGGCAAAGTGATAGAGGTTATGGGATTTGGCCTTAAACTATTATGCTTTTTTATTTTTTGTCAGAAAAAAACAACAAAAAACCAAAAAAAAAAGATTTTCTGCTTTAACATCAGGTTAACATTATGTGTCATGTTCTGCTTTTCTTTTGCCTGCATAGTGCTCACTTGATATTTAAGCAATCAAAATAAGCATGTGTCTCTTGTCAGAAAAAAGTGTGGGCTGTTGCAATGTGTAAGATGCACTTATCTCTAAACTTGACTTTTGGCATTCAAATTTGTCTTTTAGTAATACTCTACCTGATCCCGAAGGTGAGTCCACAGAAAAAATTCCTTGACTCAATCTACGGACGCAAAGTGAAAGGTAGGATTGATGTGCGCTCTCTAAGTCCTCTGGGACTGTTTGAATGTGGGCCGCTAGGGATTTGTCAGTCTAATGGGAGCTGACAGGAAGAGAACGAACTTTAACACTCTGAGGCTGCTTTCCCTTTCATGAGCTTCCACAGAGCCCCTGCAGTGAATCGAATCCTCTCCTCACAGCTCAAAATGCATATAAATGGCTGCTAATGCAAAGGCACAGCAGACGTGCAAACACATACATCTTACTCACAGATACATTCCTACAGGTGCCCTGGCTTACCTCTATTTAAATCTGTCAAGGTTACAATGTATTGAAGAAAAAAAAATCTGAAAGCCGACATATGTTGCATGTACAGAATGAAGACAAAGCAACCCATACAGACAAATGATTCTAGTGGTGACCTGAAAGCTGAGGCCAGTGCCGAGGGCTCATTTCAGAGATTTCACGGCACGTTGCTTTCAATCAAGAGCTATAAGGAAAAGGTCTCATAACTGCAGAATTAATGATATTGAAAGACTGTTAAACAGCCCATGAGCCCAGTTTTGTGACTGAGTTGGGATTCAAAACACGTCCTGAAGTCTTGCTTTAGTGACCCTTCGAGTTAGAAAAAAAAGCATATAAAGTAGTAAATCAAATATTCATACCCCTTAATCCTTTGTACACTTACAATCACAAACATTCTACAGAGATTTTGTGATTGTCCAAGACAAAGTAGCAGAAAGCATGAAGTGGAAAAAAAATTCTGCATGACTAAGAACTCAACAGCTTCCTTAAATCAATACTTTGTAGAAACACCTTTCACTGCAATTACACAATCATTTTGGGGTAAGTGTCCAACAGCACTTTGCAAATGAGGATAAACTCGGTTAGCTTGCATGAAGAGTTCTAAAAACATCAGTTTCCAAATATTTTCACCAATTCTCAACTGGATTTAGCCGTGATCTTTGATTTAAATCATTTCATTTTAGCTCCGGCTATCTTGTCTAGCTGAACCTCTGCCCCAGTCTTAATTCGCTCGCAGCCTTAATGTGCATTTCCACTACAGGAACCATTTTTAGGAACCAGGGTAGTTTTCTGGCAGTAATTTGAGACAAAATACCGAACAGTATTATACTAAACATTTTCTAGATCTACTCAAACTATATGCTTCCAGAAACTAAACCATAAACTGAATTACTGAAAGCTACAAACCAAAAAAATTCAAACTATGAGTAGGGCATGGAATTAATTTGCTACATACTAGGCCTGCAACACACTTTTTTATGCATCTTGGTATTTTTCGTGAATACACGTTGATGTCAAATCAGTATTTTGAGGTCAAAAAAGTTTGAAAAGACACAAACACTGTTGCATTTTCAAAATGCATATTTCAAAATATAACGATGTTTAACTTAAACTTTGAGAAACAAATTAAGAACAAGACCTCTAAACAGTGAAATGATGAAAAATTCTCAAGGCACACAGTTGCATAATATATTCATCGCACATTTTAATCCTCTCACTCCCACCTTGATCAAAAACACAAATCCCTCCTGCTAAACTACAGTAGTAAACAAACCAAGTAAACAAAAGTTACTATGCTGCTCTGCCAGCTGAGCCCCACAGTTGTGCTCATAAACCTCCCAACGGTGCAGAACACATTTCCCTAGTTTTAAATAGATGCTTGTGAAGAGATCCCAAAGGCCTGGGGGCATACAGTCTGACTGAGCTGTATCAAATCTCATACACTATGAGGCCACACAAACACAAACACATGCACTGGATTACTTTTCTTGGCTCAGATGCCAACACGCTGCAGACAGCAGTTGAAAAGTGAGAGCTATTTCTGCAGACGTGCCCCATACAAACACAGACATGGTTTTAACTGGATTAAACAGCGGTTTATTACAGGCACATAACATTTTATTCCCAATCAATTAAGGAATCTGTGGATGAAGTTCCTTTCCCATTTCATCAGCAACTGTTAATCCAATATACTGAAAATTGGTGGGTGTGCTGTTGAGAGATAATGTATGGGCTGTGTCTATGTTAAAAGTCACTGAAGGGTTTCTTCTATTGGATGTAAAAGCTGTTTTCCATAGGAACTTCAGAAAAGCACAATGTTGCCATAAGTATTTTCTCATTTTTTGCACACATGTATGAACTTAAGTTACATCCAGTTCTTACTTTATAGGGTTTTCTATGATGCTGGCCCATGCTTTCGAGCTCTCCAGCTTCAACTCCTCTGGGAAGGCATTCCCAAAAGTTTGGGAATGAGTTTATTGTCAATGTCGACCATTTCTTCTAAAAGCGCATTTGTGAGGTCAGACACTGATGTCGGACAAGAAAGCTTGTCTCGCAGTGTCTAATCTAAATTATACCAAACATGTTTTATCAAGTTGAAATCAGGACTCTGTACAGACCAGTCAATTTCTTCAACACCACAGTCACTCACCTATGTGTTTATGGACCTTGCTTTCATGGGCATTCATATTGGAACAGGTAGTGGTCATTCACTGAGTGTTTTCAAAAGGATAGCAACATAAAATCACCAAAGATTTCTTGGTGAGAGTGGATCTCACTGCAACCAACGGGCCAAGCCAGACTCCTAAACTACATCCCATCTGCGCCAAACTTTGGTTCAGTTGCTGTCATTCCCAGTGGCTTCCATGTGTTATAATACCACTAACATTCAACATTGGAATTACATTCTTTTTATAACCATCAACAACTTTATGGCATAATTGTGGATGTATTTTTTTTTAAACACCTTTCATTGCAGAACTAGTTGAGTTCATTTAAAGTGAATGGTCTCCTAGGATAGACCACACTTTCGGGCTTTGCCTACACATTTCTAATCTGGTTGATATTGGGGCTGTGGTAAAATATATTCCAGAAACCTGATGTTAATCTCATATATTAATTCTAAAACCAGTGCTGACTGAATCCTAGCACGAAAAGTAAGGAAATTACTATTTGATAAAATATTTTTCAGTTTTTGGTAACATTGTTTACTTGCAATAAATCATATGCCTTTGGAAAGCCTGTTCCTTTCTGTTTAAATGTGCCAGATTTCAAGGAAAATGCGTTTGTGGTTTAAGCAGCAGAGTTCAGCAGGAGGGTTGTGTGCTTAAAAACTTGCCAGACCCCTTCTGCCAAAAATAAAGACCTTCAAGCTCTACGGAAATTTGCAGATGTTAACTTCTACCTGGAACCATACACTGTGAATACAGCAATAAAAACCCAACACCAAGTGAAAAAAATGTTACTTCTTGCTCAGGAATTTGCCCATGCCCTGTCAGTTCACTTTATATGACTGATTCCACTAGTGTGCTACAATCTATGACAGTGGTGTTTCTTACAGCAGTCCTCTCTTAAGTAACAAAGTGTTCCTATAACATTTTCAGTACCACATGTGCCAAAGTAAAAGTACAAATTAAGAAAATGGTTTTACAAGTCTCAAACGAGTCTTATAAAAAATGTAATGATTGATGTGAAAGACTAAGTGAGGATTGGCTATGAAATGGTACACTTTAGAGTCAGCCTGACCTGACATAATGATGTTCTGCCAGAGTTTAGTACAATTCTCTCAACTGATTTTAACTCAACATGTATGGTCAGCTGCGTTAGTATTGTTGTAAAGGCTGGTCCTTATGTACTGAACTCCAAATCCAAGCATTTTCAGAGAAAATACATAACATGACAAATTATTCAAAAATGTCAACATTTTAAAACGTCAAGTGTCACACAATCCCTTATGTAATAAAACATTTGCAGGGGTGATTTACCTTATTTTCTGATTGGTTTAGGTCAGGTGTCTTGGCAGTGGCATCAAGATCGGTCACTCCTCTGTTGAGGTTTAAGTCCTCGGCCGTCGGCACCTGGACCGGGTCTTCGGCATCAATGTCTGTCTCCTCAGTGACGCTCGCTGGCATCATCTCCTCACCTGTTAGCTCCCGAGCTGGGCCGAGGAAAGTACACACACATACAGGTGGATAAGCACGCACGCCTACATACACACATGGAGGTATGAGCATGTGCACACACACACACACGCATGGGTGGACACACATAAATCCTAGTAAGAAGCATTGTTCGTATTGAGACAAATATACCCAATGTTTTACTGAAATATTGGAGTGTCCATTTAAATTTTGACAGACATTTACGAAGATGTAAGAAGTTGTAAGACTGCAACTTATGCCAACAGTTTTCCAGGCTTTAGAAGCAAGGTTTTCACTGACAGCGATCCAAAGACCTTCACGTCTTCTCTCGCCTGTTACTTTCCTAAAACTAGTAAATAGCTAATGTCTACACCCTGTAAAAGAAATGCTGTACATTCAGAGAGACTCAAGTCTGAGGTGACAGTCAGGAATTTGACGATGAATTGGTGG
Organism: Crenichthys baileyi; assembly: GCA_036173005.1. Lineage (NCBI taxonomy): Eukaryota > Metazoa > Chordata > Actinopteri > Cyprinodontiformes > Goodeidae > Crenichthys > Crenichthys baileyi. Next base: position 309,069 of record JAHHUM010002940.1, on the reverse strand, counting down.
ATCAAAAATCATGATCATGCTCCCGTGGCCAATTCAACAGCCACAGATCCTGCCCTAAAAGCCACCAAAGGCAGACTGAAATAGAGTAGATCAAATAATTTGTGTCTTGTTGTGACCCCTGAGCCTTTTGTAAGTAGTAGTAGTTACTAATTGTAAATATTGCAAATTGGGAATAGTTGTGCAAACATTGAGTAATTGCCAGCCTTATAATTTAGTTGGCACAAGTATGTATTTTTTGGCATCTTGTTTTGACTAATGATGCTTTGCAACTAGTTTTAAATAGTTGTACACAAACAAATGAGGAGTTTCCATCATTTTCCTGTAAACAATTTTATATAACTGTGTTGTTCGCTATATTTGTACATGAGAATTTAGCAATTTACTTTTTTATTTTTACTTTCTAGGTTATAAAAATGATTCTTTATACATGTTTGTGGGTTTCACTTTGAAAAAATAAACTTTTTTCCAACTCTGAATTTATGTGTTTTGTGCGACCTAAGGCCCAATATGCAATTACAGTATGTCCAAATACAAAGCTGAGGTTGTATACCACATATGCAATGGTAATGGTTTTTATTGGAAAATATAAAGGTAAAGTTAAAATTTGCCAAAAGCGACCATATACAACCTGGAACCCAGAGGGTTAAGCAGCTTTAGCACAGTGGTAGAATGGTCATCTTTCAATAGGTAGCTCGGAAAGTTTGTTTAGTTCAATGTGGTCTAAAGTCCGCAAAATTAAAACGGCCAGTGAACATTGTACTCGAGAGAATAAGCAAACCATATAAAAAAAAAAAACATTATTTGTGTTTGTGTGAAATTCCATCTAAAAAAATCTACTTTATGACTGCTGTTATGACGACAGTTTTGTAAAAGAATTTCTGCTGTTCATTTTATTTGTAAAAACAAATTTATTTTAAAAAGTTGTTGGTTTGCTGCAACTGACTATAGCCCTCATTGTGTGTAGACACAGTCTCTCTTAGTGTTTTTCCGCCAAAAGGAACTGGTTTTTTTACTGTCATAGCACTGTTGCCATGTTTATTTGGACACATGATGTGTGACTTCCGGTTATTTATACTACTTTGCAAATGTATTTAGGGGTGGGGACCGGGCGGTCCAACTGCTACGTTCAGCTACGACAAATTCACCGCAAATTGAGATGTATGAAGGCTACATGTGCGGTGACATGTCTACGCACAGTTTCGTACATCTGAATTTTTTGTGCACCGCAAATTTCTGAATATTTCCTTACCCCAAACTTTTAGTATGAAAGCTGCATACTCCTTTGTACATAAGGCCCCTGGTGAATAAATAGGTTCACACAAAAGCAACACAGATTGCGCTCATCCTTAAAATTACTGGCTAGTTTGCCAGTCTGGAAGAGAGTAAATATGAAGGACTCTAAACAGCTCTAATTGCTTTTTAGATGACATGAGAAGGTGCAAGAGAGAAGTGACGCTGTTTTCATTTCTAAAATGAAAAAATATATATCTTTTTCAAAAACCTTTTTCAACAATCTTTTTCCTCTTTTTTCAACAACCCAGGCAAACAAAAACAGGCTTAAAGTGCTATTTGTTCAATTCTTCAAATTTTTAGCTCATTCAACCTCTTTCATTTCTAGCACCCAGCTCCAATAACCCGAACCATTTTCACCTGTCTCCTCTCCCACTAATCCTCTACTTGCTTTTTCCAATAACCACTCAAGTCCTCCCCCTCTACTTAAACGTAATTTCTTACAATTTGACGAGGAGCTACAGACTTCCTTCAAAATCATTTCATTCTTGATAACCTGCTTCCAGCTACACTCTTCACTTTCTCCATTACCTCACCCAAACCACATCTACCATGCTATCACTGCTGCACTCTGCTGCCAGCCACTGCGCTATCTGTTGCTGACAGGATGGCTTGCTGTTGTGCATTTTCCAGCTCAATTTCATCTCTAGTCAGTCAATACGATTTTTACACTGACAGGCAAACCTATTGAAGTATTATTTGGAGAAACGGTAATTTATTTAAAGCTAACTGACTCAAAGTTAATGCATGAGTGCCGACACCTTATGAACTATTAGTGTCACGTGCCAATACAGGATTCTTATTAGGCTGACTTGCTCAATATGGTGCAAAGACAAATAAATCTAGTTACATTTAACTTTCATTGTTCATGTGACTTAATCCTTAATAAAATAAGATTTTCTTTAGGTGTACACATGAAAACAAATGAATTGTGGTTACACATACACTAACAAAGGTAAGTTTAATTCTCCCCAAAAACATATAAATGCAGAGCCCAGTAGTATTACTACCAGTTTGTAGTGTTTCTATGCATAAAATTTTGTATCATTATTAATTATCCTTAAGCATAAAGAAAAAGCAAAAATAGTGTCAAATTTCTCAGATAAACATGTTACTGTCACCACAAACACTCTAATGTACACAGTATTTGATTTGTTGTTATATAATATAATTAATTTATATATCCATTGATACATATTTATTGGGTGTTGGTTGTGATTGTCAATTCTTTTCAACAAGCATAAAACATATTTGTAAGTTAGAAATGTTTTATTGTTTAAACAACAAAAGCACAAAATCCATTTTAATACCTAGTTTGATCTAATTTTGTGTATTATGTTACGTGTTATGGTACTTCTTCATCAAGCATAAAAAACAAATGTATTTCCAACAACAGATGGAACTACATTTTTAGCAATTTTTGGTGGAAAATAAACAAATTCATATATTCCTATATGCTTATTTAATTTTAAACTGCTCCTAAAACTAGAATTGTATTCAAACTTTTCCTTTTTGTGCTTTAACAAATAAAATAAAACTCTTATTTAAAAAAACTGTTAGAATGATCAAGGGACATATTATTTGATTGAACTGATTATATATTTCTGTATATAAACTGAATTTGCTTGTCCTGTAAAGTCGTCTCGTGCCTTTTCCCCACATCTGCCTCAAATTTTTCTGGATCTTTTTCTATCGAAATTCAATTACAAGCTGAAGATGTTAATGCCAAATATATATATATATATATATATTTTTTTTTTTTTATATATCCTGAGTAATTCAGCTGAGGCCTGAAATAAATGTATAAACAATTTTCTTGCACCTTTATACTCTACAGAAATTACAACAAAAATACACCAGATGAAAGTTAACACATTTACTATTTGCTGTATAGCGATGTAATGACATGGCACCGAGCTGGCTCTCTGGCAGGGGAAAACCGAACCTGTTCTTTTAAACAACTGGTTAAGAACTGTATCTAGAACCAGTAAAAGTCGAGGACTGGGACAGCATTTGTGATAAAGTCCAAAAAGGAGTATGCATTAATAAAGGAAAACAGCTAACACTAGAAAATTACTTTTAGCTTGGGCTACTTATGTGGGATGAAATAGCATATTCTGGCCTTTGACCTTGATGGCCTTTGACCTTCTTTCTCATAACTGAGTCTTAATATTTCAATTAAAATGTGTTATTCTCAAAGCAACAACTACTACTAAGAATTACAAAAATAGGAACATATATTTAGTAAATGTTTATTTATACTGACAACGTTCATCATTAATTTTGTTTGCTTTTCTTAAAAAAGTTGAATAAGATTGCTTTATTTATTCTTGATTAATTCAGTCTGTACTATTGCTGCAGAAACATTCCTCCAACAATTAAATTTATTCGCCTTTCTCCTCCACTTCCCGCTGCTCAACCCAGTTTTCCATCCCCTTCCCTCTTTAATCAACTTTTACATTTCATCTCTTTTTGCTCATGCCTGGTTCCTTGGAAAATGCATTTCTTCTTCTTCTGCTCCCTCCCTTTTTTAAATTCTCTAATTGGCCATCTTACAGTTTTCTATCCCCTCTCCTTTTATTGCTCTGATAATTAGTTCTTCAGATAAGCTCATTGGCTGTGCACGATGGCTCTTGTGTTATTCCACGCATTGAGCTGGCAAGTGTGAGTTAGAGTGCATGTAAAAGGGCTCTCTCTGTATGCATGTGGGGTCCTCTTACATCTGTGTGGATGTACAATCAAAGAGTGTGGGTGATCTGTGAGCTCATCAGCATATGAAATGTGAGCTTGCCTCTGGTGGGTTTGGGGTTCTAAAGATAACAAGTTGGTGCTCTGCTCTGTAATAACTGGAACGACTGTGGTTAAAGAGCAGAGTTTGTGAACTTTTTCTTCTGCTAAATCTCCATGTCCGTCCTCTCAGAACTCATTCAGAACCACGTGCCACAGGGCTGCAGGAAAGCCCAACCTGCCCAGAAACTTAGCAGTGGATAAAAGGAACTCAGTCCACCAGTATCATAGAACTGTAACTTCTCTCTTTGAGTGAAATCATTTGTAACATTGACTCCATTATCACCCTCTTATGCATTAGATAGCTCGATGTAAGCACCTGAGGGTTTCTGTGACCATAAAATGACCTATTTCCCACAAGGCAGAAAGCTATAAATGACACATTTGGCTTATGAATCAGGAAAGATTAATTACATAGTTAACAGCTCAAAGCAACAACATTAAGAAAGAGTCAATTAGCAAAGGATCAGGCCACTTGTGTGATTTTAACTACAGTCAAATTGTCCAAGAGACAAATGGCAAAACCTTGCAGATCTAAGCAATTGCCTCCAAATAAAAATGCACATGTCTTTTCTCTAGGCTCTTGGCAACAAGCGGTTATCCAATCATTTGTCAAGCAGCATGATTTTGGATTCGGATATATGGTAAAAACTTTTCATGCAGTGAAAAGTGCCATATATAACTGATAAGTCAGTTCAATTTAGTTTAAATACATTTCACATAAGCTCAGTTTAATGAAGCACAATGCAGCCATATAATGTGATCTAGGCTGCCCAATAAGTCACAAATATAAATCGTCATTGCAATATTACTGTGTGCAATATTTATACTGTAAAGGATTGTTTGTAGTGCAATAACTCGGATATTGAGTGCTTGTTTCAACATCTTCAGAATGCCAATTCAAAAAGCAGACCCTCTCAAATGTATATACCAAGTGATACACTGCACCTCTGAATCTGGGATCTGATGCAACTACAGCATAAAAGTAGTAATTTCAGAGGAGGTATTTTTACTCATTTTGTGCAGCCATGTTAGTCTGGAAATAAATCCCAATGTAAGTGTGGGGTTTTGAAAACAATTAAAATCAAATTAAAACGATAACAAAAAACTAGTTCACTCTTGCAAGGAAATGGTTATGTGTAACATAGCTCCATAGCCTACACTGTGCTTGGCTTGAACAATAGAGAATGTTACCATAATTCTCCCTTTTCTCTTAATAGGACACCTTGAGAGGTACCACAATATCTGAAACATCAGGCAATTTACTTAACTCTAAACTGACTCTAACAGTATCAGTACGACAAATAAAAAACACAGATAAATTATATTATCTTTACTTTTGATCTTCTTTGTGATTTCGGAGGCAAGTGAAGCCTAACACTCTCCAAAACTCTAACTGTATAGCATGGTGTTCCACCCCTGTGATGAAATTCTCTACAGCACAAACTGTGGTGGTACCTCCTGCCTGTTTTGATTTTTCTTTCTTTTTTCAGTTTATACCTGGATGATTATACATCAAATTTATCCTGCTCCAAGGGGAACTCCAATACAGTGAGAAAATAAACCTCCCCAAAAATGTCCTTTCTGGATTTTAAGCCAGCATATCTCGCACTGTCACACCTTTGATGAAGAGGAGAAGACATGATAGAAACAGAGACAATTTAAACTGAAGCAGACCGGTCAGGGTCAGAGGCTCTTATCAGAAGTGATGAATGGTATGGATAAACAGACTAGCTGGTGCCACAGCTTCTAACTGGGTCACATCACAACTGAGCCGATGACCTGAGCCAGCTTGTTACATCCTGAAGGTTGAGGTGTAAAAATTGCATTTACCATTATTTTTCAAGAATGCTGTTAGTACTGAATTAGATGTGACTTACCCATGTTAGTTTGTAGCATAAAAATATCACTTTAAAATTTTTTAATAGATGTTTACCAGGATTTGAAAAATAATAACACATGAGTCATTGTGTGACAACCCTGAGAAACATGAGATGTTTCTCATTCTTACCATGACTTTATTTCCAGGGGCTTCTGCAATTATATGTATGCCTTTCAACAGCTTTGATTAAGATTCAGCACTCAAGCAACACTGACCCTGAACTCTGCTTTTCTGTTCAATGTTCCTACTGTATACTGGTGAACAACTAGAAAGACTGTTTCTCTATGCCTTGAAGCAGGTCATAAAAAAGTAAAACCAGCCTTTTTAAACATTTATGGACAAAAAATTAAAACACGATTAGTATTTTGGCTGTGCAAGTGATCCATATTGATCTGTGAATGTGTGTGTATGTGTGTGTGTGTTGTGTTGTGTGTTTGTACCAGAAGAATCGCTGCTACTCTTTTCGCCGTTGCAGTCCGCCTTTCCATCTGCATTTTGCTGTGTATGTTGCAGACTGAGTTTATGGCAAACCTCGAACGCCTGGCCAACAGTCCGAACGATACGCATGGCTTGACTCTGGGTGGGTCAGGAGGCAGAAGAAACACCAAAATAAAGTTATATTTTTCACAATGAGAAAAAACAAACATGTTTCTTTTACAAAATGTGCTTCAATGATTGCAGGAAGTCAAACTGAGCGATGAACACAGAAAAGATGGTGAATTAAGACCAAGCCACAGTTGGTAGCGCGTACAGGGCAAATCCGGGTGCTTAATGTTGAGGGAGGTTACTCAAGGGCACTCCAGCTGCAGGTACCAATGAAGAAGAGCATATCCAATCATTTGCTGTCCCCAACATTTGAATGCATTGGGTTCCATACTACAGTTGTAGAAATACTTTAACTGACTACAATATTCTTTCAGTTAATGATGTACACAACACACCTATAAATGCAGCCACAGAAACGTATCTGTTCCTGAGTGCAATGTCTTATAAATGTTTAAACTTTGAAGAATGTACTTTGATGGCACACTAACCAGCAAAAAGGATGGGAATAGGAAGGCTAACACTGAGGTTTCGTATCCATCTGGGCCAATTTCTGGTTCCGTAACGCACCGTTGTTTCAAAATGTCTGGGTCTGCAACTCTCTAAGGTTAAGGGTCTTATTGTTCCAGGAGGTAAAATATATTTTGATGAGATTTGAGAAACAGAGATGGGTTTTCTACAGTCCTCTGAAAGTATAAGATCTACTACCTCTTTCCTTTCACAAATGTTGTAACAAGAACATTTTGTTACAACAGCAAAAAAGTAATGGTAGATTTATCCATGATTATCCAATCAGAGCACTAAAAATACCTTGAGCAAGACGGCAGAAAGTAACAAGCTAGTTTGTGACCTATTCCAGGATGTTGTGATCAAATCTTTCCTTGTATCATCTCAAGTCTACCTTTGACTGTGTTTACCAGATCGTCTGGTGGAGAATGCTAGCTAAAATGCTAAAACATGTGCCACGAAAGGACATTGCACTTCTGCAATTGACTCATTAAAGGTTCAGGCTGTCAGGTCAGGATCCAAAAAGACATCTCAGAAGAAGTGACAGTAAAGACAGGCCTGCATCAAAGAGATGCTGTCTTATAACTACTGTACAATGGTGTAATCAATGTCATTTTGTTTAAAGTGTTCAAAGGTTCAAGGAGTGTGAAATGTGTCACAAGCAGATTTTAGACAAATCCCATGTTTGCTGACTACAAGGCATTTTGTCAGAAAGAATATGTCCAGGAGTTAAAATATCTTAGCTCAATTGTGACAGTGTAAAACATAGCTTTAACACTGGTGATCCACTACTGAAATCGGTACCCAGTTTCAGCCTCTTGCCTCTGCTGGAAGAAGCCCAAAAACACAACGATCTTTCTTTTCTTTATACTAATATTGGCCTTGGTTTTCTGAAGATCTAACTCCTGAACCATTCTCAGGCAAGACTTAAACTCCAGGTTTTTTTAATATGGTGATGCTATTAGATTCTTCCAGTCTCTGCATGACCGAATCAATAACAACCCCATCCATAAAAAATGCAAGCAGCTAACAACCATTAAAATACAAATCCAGAAATGCAGGCTGTGGTGGTTCAGTATTGTCTCCAAAAAGAACCATCGGTATCCAGCATCACAGGGACAAAGCAAATTAAGGACGACCTGAAGTCTTGATGTCTTGACCTCAAACAGGCGAAAGCCAGTGACTTAAAATACAGTTTAGTAAGCATCCAGTGAAACAGAATAATGGTTGCAAGGACGACCTACCAAATTAGTCAGCCTGTAAGGACCAAAGAAGAAGCTAATATAAACTTGTCAGGCTCAAATCCTTCTTTAGAAGGAGGATAATAATAGAAAATACATAATAATTGAAACAAAATAATAGCAAAAATAATTACTTTTGCAATGACACCACTAGAAAAACTGGATGTGGAGCTTTTCACTGCCTCCTCAGTATTAAGGAACAAAATTTCAGAGGCAGAGGCTCAATTCATTATTAAAGTATAATTTCATATACAGACAGATAAAACATTTCAATACTCATGTTGGAGAGATTTGATTTCAGAAGTCTAGACTTAGTAAGCAGAGTGAGCCTCATTTCCATCAGTGTCAGACACTCGAATCCCCTTGATTCACCTTGTGCGCAGGAATCCGTTGTGGATTGTGTATCACTGGGGCAGATTGTATGACTTCATGATATTCCACACAGAGAGAGGTTGTTTGTGTTTACTTTCTAATCTCTGAAATGTCACAATACCCACAGATGCACTGACTTAGCTGTGTTTGCTTATCTCTAACTTCAGCTGGTGCCCTGCTTTAAAAAGAAAGGCTATGTAAAAAAATTATTTAAAAAAAACATAGCTGTGATGATATCCATTTGCTATCAGGTCTTTCTCTTTTCTGGTTTGTTGTTGCACAGAGGTAAAAAAAGGAAAGGATAACTGGAAAATAAATCAAAAATAACTTAAGTTTGCCATTAACTCAGAAGCAAGTTGAAACATTGTCCCATGTGCTGTAAAAGCATCAGATGGATGTGTGACCCCTGGCTCTGTCTGAGATGTGGAAATTTAAACTGCTTTTGCCAACATCAAGGTTTTAGAATACAGCTTCAGGCCTTCAATACATTCAGCTTAAGGTCATAGCACCTCATCTCAATGCCTTGTCTTGCAACATATAGGGTGGTTTAGGTGCAATTGTAGAGTTCCCATTTGTCCAGTTGGTGTTTAGACAAGATTACAATCAGGTCTGAAAATATATTTTTTTCCAAAATAAATTACAGATTTTTTTTAGGAACTAAGCAAAATGTATAATAGATTCTAGCTGTAAGGCAGTAAATAAACTATTTACTTTAAAGGAACATCGTCATCAGATGAGGACTGTTATTTAGATACAAAATAACATTGGAGACGATTGTCATGGCATCTTGTCATGGTATGAAATGTTGCCAAGATGGTTTCAAATGGAGGCAATGTGCAAAAGGGTTCACGAAACACTACTTGTTTTTATACAAGAAAAAGTGGAATATGAAATGACTAAAAATGCAAAAGTACAAAAAGATTAAAGGGAAAAATTACAAGCACCCATTCCTGAAGGAGGACAGTAAAAAGGCCACTGGATAAATCAAACTGCTTTAAAGAAATTTACAAGGATCTAATGCTGGGGTCTGGCAGATTTTTTGGTCTACGATGTAACACAACTGACAAGAAACCCTTATGTGGCTTTCAGAGCTGAAGTGGCATGCACTGAGCTCACTGCAGGAGGCAAAGGTGAATGCTGTGTTGGGATTTGAAGATCAAAACCGCCACTGGCGGCGCCACATTCCAAAATACATTCATCCACAGGGAAAGAGACAGTTTTACTGCAAAGATGCAATGCTATGAAAATTTATTTTTCTCATGTTAATGTTAACAATAGAAACGACCATGCAATAGTGAGACAGAAAAGAACGATCCAGGGGTAGTATAAACCTGTTTCCACACCGACCAGCATTCCCTGTCTGGTCAGGAAGAGTTTGATAGATATCCAGTCTCTAAGCTAAGCGAGTATGTGTCACAGCACACTGAAGTTCAACAAATTTCAACTTTGACCGCAACACAGCTCATGATCCACAGAGCTGCACAAGTCTCCAAGTTGCTCAGCGCAGTGTAAAACCATTTATGTCCGATATATAAATTGCAGTGCCGCTGGTGCTGCTTTCATTTAGTCTGAGTCCACCACATGAAAAATAACAGATGTGAATTAGTTGTCATGCTGAGAAGGAAGCAAAGGGCAAGTTAGGTTAATATTATAAAACATTCGACCGCAATTGTTTTTCTATCCAGAGGGGCCAAACATGAGCAAACACCCACCGAAAGACAAACATAAAATAAGAGCCTTGATTTCTGTGTTAATGTGAATCACAAAAAATTATAACCTAAGTATGGTAAATATGTGTGGTAGGTGTCGGGGGTTTCCACTTCCTTGGTGCTGAGTACTTCTGCTGCCGCAGGCTTGTACGGGTGCCACTCTGCCGGGAAGTATGGTTCTGTGTTTGACCTGCACTGTGGGATGTGGCAGCGGGGTTGGGTAGGAGGGTTCAGAGGCCTATATCTCTCCCTGTGCCTCTGTGTCCTGGGAGCTGCTGCTCCTGTACTTTGCTGCCAACTTGCCACTGTGTTGGTTATTACCCTTCTCACCCTTCAAACAACTTTGCACATCCAAGTGACAAAATTAGCACGCACACGCCCTACACACAAACATACTCTACACACACGCATGCATGCCCATACACACACACACTTGTGCACCAATGTAAATAATCCAAATATTCCAAAAGGTTTAAGGTCATAGAGTCAATCACATAATTGGGAATTCATCTCTAGATATCCTTTCTGTTCAGCAAAGTAGCCCAAGCACTGGTAGGCAACCAACTTCTTCATATGGAATACCCTGAAATGCCAAGACAGGACAAGTGGAAGAAAAAAAACACAAAGTAAAATGAGATGAATAATTTATCTGCTTTGATATTTACAAAATAAAAAAATAGCATTTTTATTTCACTTATACCTTTCTTAATAAACAATAAAAACATCTTTATTGTCAGATTTTATCAAACCCTTGAAAAATTGCTGATCAGTACGTCAGGATTCTGGTCATGCCACTCCAAAAGAATTAATATTTCTTCCAGTCAAAAGAAAAATATTGACAAAATTAAAAGGTTCCTTTAAAACTTTAATTAAAATTTATTAGGAGTGCAGGTTGCATTATATGTTGCAATAGACACTGCAGAATCATTAGTTTCTCTCTTTAGGTCTCATTGGCAGGCAAACCTTTTGAAACTTAAAGCAAATTGGGTCACACTGTCAAATTTCATTCCTAGCTGTGATATAAATGACACATTTGTGACTAAAACCCCAGAACAGAGGCCACACAGGCACAGAAGTAGGAAAATGAGTTGATACACTGAAAGGATGAAAGGAAGTTTCAGAAAACATTGCTTTTGTTGTGCTTAAAAAGACAACAGAAAGTGCAGTTGAGGCCAGAGATAACAAAACTTTAGCAGCAGGTATGACATATAAAATACCAGAAGGCAGCAGTGTTTAATCTTTGGCTATGTGGGCACCACAGTGATATGGACTACACATGTATATTTCAGCATATATATTTCACCAACATGGTCTAGATCTGGTTTAAAAATTTATTTCCAGGACCAAGATTTTAAAACTATTACTCAAACATTTGAAACCACTAGAGGGCTTAAGAACAACAGAAATGTGAGCACACTCATTTAAACCACTTTATCTGTGCCAGGAGCATTGTGTAAGCTGCAGTTGGTTTATGAGCTCCTTGGGGCAAACGGGAATGATGTATTAAAATGGGGAAGGTTAATTGTGATGTGAAGTATGACCACTCTTCTCTCTGTCTCTGGAAGAAATAAGAGTTTTGACCTTTGCATTAGTCCCTAAATTTCTTTGTGCTACCTTTTCAATGATAAAAGTTCTATATCCGACAACGGGTTAAATGTGCTTTAATGGTTCACTTAATCATGGGGGAACAGACCAACAGCACAGAAGATGTGTTAGAAAATGTAGCTATGAATTACTGCAACACAACTTACAATAACATCTACAAACTGCTTAGGTTGCTCTGCCAAAGGTATCGATTGAAATCCTGAGATGACTGTGTTGACTTTTCTAAATCTTGCTGGTCAATTAAAGTACTTCGTGGTGTAACTTATTTTCACAAGCCCAATATTTTTTTTCTTGTCCACGTACACTCAAAATAAGTGCGATTGAGCAGACTGACCAAAAAACAAACTGACAAACAAAGCAGACCGACCTTCTGATTAGCAGGTATTCATTCTACATCCTTAAATACAGAAGCCCCCTCTTGCATTTGCAAAGAGCAGACTAACAAATGTAATGCCTCGTAGCAAACTACAAGGAGATAACAGAACCTTTCTTCAAATCACTTATTATCAAGGCAGGTATTAAATAATTCAAAGCAACTACCTGATGCATGGTTGAAACGACACATCCTGGACAATATAGCTACTTTTCCCATCAGAAAACATCAGCTCCAGCAGAAAAAAAAAACTACAGGGACATAATGACCACTACCATTACTTTAGACCCCAATGTTTCTTCCTAGTAGCTAAAACTAAAAACTACTTAGTCTGAAATTAAGGTCATAAACAAAACCAGAGACAATGAAAGAGTAACTTGTGATTTCTCACCACCAGAACCATCTTGTTGTTTCCTAACATCAGAGATGGCAGGAGGTGTGCTCAATGTTGAAAAGACAGCAGCTCACGAATCACTTATCTTATGCAGTCAGTTCATTTTCATGAAGACAGTGGTTCTGTTCCTTTACATTTCTTTGCCAAACTAGTTCTATTGCTGATCTCCAGTTTTCGCAGCTGACAACCACTAAATGAGTTGTCACTCAAATGCAAAACCTCTTTGCTCCGATGCAAAAATGTGTAATAGTTTTTATGCCTGACATTGGTAACCATGTATTTTTCTCTCTACCTATTACTTTTTCTTTGTCAGCTGGACTGAATAAATGTACCTTCTCTCTATCTCTGTTGTTATACAGGGGTTGGACAATGAAACTGAAACACCTGGTTTTGGACCACAATAATTTATTAGTATGCTTTAGGGCCTCCTTTTGCGGCTAATACAGCGTCAATTCATCTTAGGAATGACATATACAAGTCCTGCACAGTGGTCAGAGGGATTTTAAGCCATTCTTCTTGCAGGATAGTGGCCAGGTCACTACGTGATACTGGTGGAGGAAAACGTTTCCTGACTCGCTCCTCCAAAACACCCCAAAGTGGCTCAATAATATTTAGATCTGGTGACTGTGCAGGCCATGGGAGATGTTCAACTTCACTTTGATGTTCATCAAACCAATCTTGCACCAATCTTGCTGTGTGTATTGGTGCATTGTCATCCTGATACACGCAACCGCCTTCAGGATACAATGTTTGAACCATTGGATGCACATGGTCCTCAAGAAGGTTGGGTAGTCCTTGGCAGTGACGTGCCCATTCTAGCACAAGTATTGGGCCAAGGGAATGCCATGATATGGCAGCCCAAACCATCACTGATCCATCCCCATGCTTCACTCTGGGCATGCAACAGTCTGGGTGGTACGCTTCTTTGGGGCTTCTCCACACCGTAACTCTCCCGGATGTGGAGAAAACAGTAAAGGTGGACTCATCAGAGAACAATACATGTTTCACATTGTCCACAGCCCAAGATTTGCGCTCCTTGCAAAATTGAAACCGACGTTTGGCATTGGCATGAGTCACCAAAGGTTTGACTATAGCAGCCCGGCCGTGTATATTGACCCAGTGGAGCTCCTGACAGACAGTTCTGGTGGAAACAGGAGAGTTGAGGTGCACATTTAATTCTGCTGTGATTTGGGCAGCCGTGGTTTTATGTTTTTCGGATACAATCCGGGTTAGCACCCGAACATCCCTTTCAGACAGCTTCCTCTTGCGTCCACAGTTAATCCTGTTGGATGTGGTTCGTCCTTCTTGGTGGTATGCTGACATTACCCTGGATACAGTGGCTCTTGATACATCACAAAGACTTGCTGTCTTGGTCACAGATGCACCAGCAAGACGTGCACCAACAATTTGTCCTCTTTTGAACTCTGGTATGTCACCCATAATGTTGTGTGCATTTCAATATTTTGAGCAAAACTGTGCTCTTACCCTGCTAATTGAACCTTCACACTCTGCTCTTACTGGTGCAATGTGCAATCAATGAAGACTGGCTACCAGGCTGGTCCAATTTAGCCATGGACCCTTCCACACTAAAATGACAGGTGTTTCAGTTTCATTGTCCAACCCCTGTATTTCCCTCTTCTTTATAAATCAAGCTGGAAACAAGCTTGATTCTTGCACCGATGAGTTCTCTCAAGCCATAGGATTGGGCCTCATCAGAGGTGTTTTGCATTATTTACGCTGAATTACTCACCAAAGTTAGTCATGGCATAAACAAAGAGGAGGGCACTACAACAGCCTTAAATGGAAGGCAACCAGACTTTCGCTCAGTTTTTTTCCCAAATACTTTTCGCCACCTAACCAGGAGTCTTTTATTTGGTTAATTTTAAGCACATGGAGGCACATGTGCTGAAAAAACAACAACCCTGTGTCGTAAGAGTTTATTTGCATCTAACATGGAAAGCTCCATCGGAGAATGGGCTTCCATGTACTTAAAAACAGCAGCTCCAGAACTTCAGGCCGCTCAGCTGTGAGCCTCCAGATTTCACAAAGATTATTGGATAGGTGTTAAAAGGTATAAAAAAAAACTGAGCAAAAGTCTGGTTGCCTTCCATTTAAGCCCTTTTGTAGATGCCATGACTCGAATGACTGAGAACTTGCACAGGCAAAGAGGAGGGGGGCAAAAGGGAATATAATGCAATCCAGGACAAAAGCAAGGCAAACAAAGAGAGAGGGGCAGGGGAATCACCTCTGATTAAAGCCTTTGGCATGTTTCCACACCAATGATAAATTGATTCATTATTCTTCTGTGTTTGTTGTCGAATTAAACTAATATTAATTAGAATCTAAACAGTTAATTGTTAAACCCTATTAATTAATTTGTTTAGAGTTGCTTTGATTATTAAGGATTAAGGATCTAATGTGAAATCAAAACTAAGATGGTAAGATGGTCAAGACTCGGAGGATAAAACAGTAATATATTTCCTTTTAGAAAAGTCAAGGATAAACATTAAAGCACAAATCAACTTGAGTAGAAGATGAGCCTTAAGGTGGCACACTGGCATATAAACATTTGCAGTATATTGACGTATTTACAAGTTTACATCCCAGGCTGTCACATTATTAACGCATTACACCACAACTCTGATATTGTGCTGTAAAGAAAATGGGAGCTCTGTAAAGCAAACACACATTATGTATTCACCATCTCTACACAGACTTGCTTATCTGGAATCCAAGCCAGCCCCTGCAGAAAAGAGACAGCAATTATGAAAGGTAACAACAAATTAGCCTGAGTGAGACACAGAGAGGAACAAAGAAGGACCATTTAACTGAGAAATTGTTAATCAATAAAAGGTGCTGAGAGGCCACTGAATTCCATTATTTTAACTGGGCTGCATCAGAACAAGCCACTCTGGAAATAACATGCTCACTTTTTGTTTTTTAACACCGCTCCACGTTTTTGGTCATACTTGATAAAATATGATAACTGAGGGACTTAACCTTTGTCTTACAAAGAGCTCATCATTACAATCAAAAACCTTTATTTGCTTTAGTTAGTAAAAGGTCAGTCGGACAGACATTGTGTTTGCCACTATAATTAAACTAAACTTGTATTATTCCAGTTACAATACATTGATGGAACACCACCCATCCCTCAAACTGTTAACTTTCACTTCCAATCGTGGAAGCATCTCTCACACCAGCTCCATAGTGTAGAGCCCTGAGCTTTCCTCATACTTTTTAGGTGTTCTAGCTCTGAAATGTCTTATCCTATTTTCTTTTAGTTTGTAGTCAGCCCTGTCAGTGATGGCCTGGATCTGGCTCTCCTGCAAAACTACGTAAAAAAACACCTGCAGTTACCTTTCCTCCATGATATTTCACTGTCATGTATTTTCAAGAGCAGCCATTTTTTCACATTTTGCCACATTACAACCACAAACTTTAATGTATTTCATGGTGGTTTCATGTGACAAGATAGACCAACAAATAATTGTGAAGTGGAAATAAAAATGATCATGGTGTACGAAACTCTTTACAAATAAAATTTTGGAAGTATGGCATGTATTTTTATTCAGCATCCTTTACTATATGACTAAATAAAATGCTGTGCAAACAATTGGCTTCAAAAGAAATCAGAAACAGAATCAACTTGCATATAATTCAAAGTGAGACTAAAACTAGCTGTTCTGTGAATGCATTCGAGGTTTTTTAGAAAACATCAGTAAACAAACAGCAATATGAAGAAGGAACCCAGCAGAGAGGTCAGGGAGGTGATGAGTTGGGTCGTAAATCATCATCCTAAGCTTTGAACATCGCATGATGTATTGTCTAATTCAGAATCTGAAAATTTGAGAAATTTGGAGTATTGTGCAACTATAAACTTACTAACTAATGGACATCCACCTAAACTGAAAGGCCAATGAAGGTGAGCTCTGATCAAACAAGCCGCTAAAATTCAGGTGGGAGAATTAGTTGCATTTGTTCTGGGATAACTATTAGTCATGGACTTCACAACTTCAGGCCCTTTTGGAAGAATGTAAAAAAGAAATAAACTGCTGAAAGTAAGGCATAAAAATTCCTGTTTGTAATTTGCCACATGCTATGTAGGGAACATGGCCAACATGTTAAAGAAAATGCTTTGGTTGGACACCAAAAAGTAACTTTTTGGCATTCATGCACAACCCTATGTGTGGCCTACACTCGGCCCTGTCTTTCAGTGTTTAACCCTGTCTCTCTTAGGCATAGCTACTGGCTGAGGTTTGACTGTAACTAACTGTATATGCTCTCTTTCATACTCTAAACTTGAAAACTGGCTCACAGTACATCTACTTAGCTATCTTTATCTCATAGATGAAGCCACTAAAAGAGCTATTACGATTAGGGGTTTACTTTTCTTCCATATAGAAAGTACTCCTGGATCAGTGCTTCTGTGTTGTTAGTGTCTCTGCTCTAGTCTCTCAAATTACTAGTCAGTCATGGCAGTTGGCCGCTTACACTGAGCCTGGTTCTGCTGGAGGTTTCTTCCTGTTAAAAGGGAGTTTTCCTCTCCACTGTTGCTGCATGCATGCTCAGTATGAGAGACTGCTGCTTAGTAAATGCAAGCGACTGTCCACTGTAGCTATACATACTCATTCAGGAGGAGTGAATGCTGCAAGTCAATGACTCAATGCAATCTGCTGCGTTTCCTTAGATAGAAACACTTTTTAACCAATTTGAAAAATAAAGTGAATGTCACTGTTTGACATGATCAATTGGAATTGGTCACTATATAAATAAAACTGAATTGAATTGAATTTAAATTTAATTAAGAAAAATAGACAATTGTTTTTTACTCGTACTCGTCGTCTTCCGCTTTATCCGGGACGGGGTCGCGGGGGCAGCAGACTCAGCAGAGACACCCAGACGTCCCTCTCCCTAGACACCTCCTCCAGCTCCTCCGGGGGGAGCCCAAGGCGTTCCCAGGCCAGCCGAGAGACATACTCCCTCCAGCGTGTCCTGGGCTGTCTCCTGGGCCTCCTCCCGGTGGGACGTGCCTGGAACACCTCCCGAGGAAGGCGTCCAGGAGGCATCCGGTACAGATGCCCGAGCCACCTCAACTGGCTCCTCTTGATGTGGAGGAGCAGCGGCTCTATTCCGAGCCCCTCCCGGATGGCCGAGCTCCTCACCCTATCTCTAAGGGAGTGCCTGGCCACCCTACGGAGGAAGCTCATTTCAGCCGCTTGTATCTGGGATCTCGTTCTTTCTGTCATGACCCAAAGTTCATGGCCATAGGTGAGGGTAGTAATGTAGACCGACCAGTAAATCGAGAGCTTCGCTTTTCGGCTCAGCTCTCTCTTCACCACAACGGACCGGCACAGTGCCCCGTGTACTGCGGCAGCCGCACCGATCCGTCTGTCGATCTCCCGCTCCATTCTTCCCTCACTTGTGAACAAGACCCCGGGATACTTAAACTCCTCCGCTTGTATCTGGGATCTCGTTCTTTCTGTCATGACCCAAAGTTCATGGCCATAGGTGAGGGTAGTAATGTAGACCGACCAGTAAATCGAGAGCTTCGCTTTTCGGCTCAGCTCTCTCTTCACCACAACGGACCGGCACAGTGCCCCCTTTACTGCGGCAGCCGCACTGATCCGTCTGTCGATCTCCCGCTCCATTCTTCCCTCACTTGTGAACAAGACCCCGGGATACTTAAACTCCTCCACTTGAGGAACTTGGCCCGGCCGGGTCCCGCGAGGAGCAACCCGGGCACCATGCGCTCTCCGATGAGTCCCGACCCCAGGCCTGGCTCCAGGGTGGGACCCGGCTCCGCCATACCGGGCGACGTCACGTGCCTCAATTTAGTAGTCCTCATGAAGGTGTCTTGAACTACTCTTTGTCTGACCTGTCACCTAGAGCCTGTTTGCCATGGGAAAAAATTATCCAAAACTGGAAGAACAGATACCAAACCAGACTTGCTGCTGAACAATTAATAACTTTATATTCAGTTCCACCATCTTTGCCAGTTTAATGCTTTGTACTGTTTATCACCTCAGCCTCTTGCACAAAGAAGTAAGATGGGTCTAATACAACTCCCCCATTTCCATGTCTTTTGTGAAAGGACTAGGACTAACTTGGTGAGGGGGGTTAAAGTCAACCCGATGCTGTAAGGGCTTTGACTCGCTAAGTGAGGTAGTTCCAATTTTAGGTGATTCGTGAAGCGGTAAACTAGCATTGCAGCCCCAGTTTGTAAGGTAGAAATTACAAATTTTCTTTGTGGTTAGCTGGCTAGTAATCTTACATGAAAGACACACAGAAACAAGCACAGTGCAGCGCATATTTGAGGGCAGATTATTTCTTGCCACCAACACACACTGGAAGAGTTGCGCTGAAGACCACCAAGAAAAATATATAACTTATAGCTTTTCTTTCAATGTTCAGTCGCAATCTATTTCAGTCATCTTTACAGGAAACAACAAAAACTTTATTTCTGAGCAAACTCAACCCTAAAACCAAGTTTTAGGGTTGGATAAAACACTGCTCGAAAATAGGTTGTAATTATTTATTGTTTTTCTTTTAAGTATTTTAAGAATAATATTGCCCTGTCTGGACAATGCGGCAAGGCAACTTGGTAAATTACTGCTACCTTATGGTACAGATTTTAGCACCAGGTTCCTTCCCCTCTGGTAAACAAAAAGCAGCTGCCTTTCAAAATAATAGTTCAATAAACTGTTTGAATTTGGACATTTTAATGACTGTTGTCATATTAAAAAACAAGTGTCTATGCCAACCAAGGTTGCTAAATGTTTTAGAGAATATTAGTGAATTTCATTCTTCCAGGGAAGATAAAAACTGGTAGCCCCAGAAAAGTATCTGAAACAGAGAAATGAGTCTTCTGTAGGAACGCAAAAGTAGTGGAAAGTTATTTTGGAAACCTAAGTCTAGAATTGCCCTGATCTTTTCTTTTTTGAAGAGGGAAGTTCAGAACTGCCTTAAATGGCAGAATGTCAACAGGGATCGCTGATCGGACAACCTTAACCTCATAAAATATCAAATATCAGCCTGAAAGGTTCACTTTTATTAGCTGCTGATATAAAGTACCAACACCCAAACTGAGAAACTCCATCCTGACCCCCTTGTTCTAACAGAACCCAACCTTTGACTCTATTCTGAGCTTAAACTCCCTCTTCAGAAAAAAAAGCACCACAGTGCACAATCACACACACGCAATGACCTTTTAGCAACAGGATTGAGTATTCGAAAGAACACTTGACTGCTCTATCACCAGCACTTCACTCCTGAATGATAGAGGCCAGTCCATTCATTAGATTCTATTAAAGTGTTACTGAGAGACGATAAGGGTGAACGAGAGAGCATTGGGAAGAACGGGAGAAAAAATTTCAAATTAAAGCTATTATGATTTAAATCTGAGCTACCGTTCTATATCTGGTAGAAGGATACACATGTATTTAAATCTTAATTTAAATTTCATACAAAATGATCTACCCAAAACACACAAGTGCAATATTAGACCAGAACAGTTTCAATTAATTCTCCTCCTCCTAATCTCCTAAACACACTTATCGCTCCCCTGGTAAATATGAGCAAAAGCCTTAAAATAAGTTTTTATTGCAGTACCAGAATATAACTAAATACATCAGAAACCTTCCTTTCTTTAGGTACATTCATTGAATGGGGCAATCATACAGTTTTTTACCAAAATTACTAGTAGAACACTTGGCTTATCATTAACTTTGCACCCCCTCTGGTAATAGTTTTCACAACCTCCTTTTGCAAGTGAGCCTGTACTTTCTCCCATAACATTCTACATGGTTGGGGCATGCAGAGACTTTGACAATTACCCTTTGCACAATCCTTTTAAATACATTTTTAGGTTTAAGTCGTGGGACTAAGTTGGCTAAAGCAAAAGGCAGATTTTTTGTCTGGTGAATGATTTCTGTGTTGATTTGGCCATTAGTTTTGAATAATGAAATTACCCAATATGGACTCATTTATAGTTCTCTGATAAAGGCCAGATCCTGGTACTTCGTGGAGTTCATGATGCCATGCACTCCAAAAGGTTTCCAAGGGCTTTTGGAAGAAAAACAAGCTCAGATTATGACAGATCCTCCAACATACTTGCCAGGGAACATGAGGTGTTTTTCCACATATTCATCTTTTGTTTCATGCCAGACCCACTTGGAGTGTTTCTAAATGAACAGATCAATTATAGTCTCTTTTGACTGAATCACATGGTTTCACTTACAGTTCCAGTAGTGGTTTGCTTACCTGATCAGTTAACATTTGTGATTGTAGGCTGGAAAAGCCTTTTTTTGGCATGCCTCTCCAGTAACCATTTGGGATGTAGATCACATTAAATGGTTACTATAGAGGATTAGGGACACCAGACGAAAGTTTTTGCAGTTCTTCAACAGTGAGTTTTGGGGATTCCACAAGACAAACTTTTGTTCTCATAGAGCCTGGTTTCTCACAGTTCCAGTTGTTTTAATCTTTTTTAAATATTATGGCTACAGAAGATGTGGATAGGTTTAGGTGAGAAGCTATATTATTGTTGCTGTATTCTGACTTATGGAGATGATCAAATATATGTCTTAGCTGAATGGCATATTCTTGTCTTTTCTGTTTTGAAGCATAGTTAAAAATGGTCCTTTGCAGCAATTCATATTTACCACAGAGAAACAGAAAGGTATAGATTACTGAATCCAAAGACCAAAGCACTATAAAAGTAAGAATGGGCTTCAAAAAGTTCTTAAATTAATTAATTAATAAATACACAGTTTGTACGTTTAAAAAACTCACTGTTTTTTTGCCCAAACTTGTGCTGTTGAACTTTTCTGGTGCACTGATACAAAAGGTTTTTCAGAGGACAGAACGGTCACATTTATTTTCAGTCAGATAAATGCAACATAAAACTATCCAGACCCAAGAATAAACCCAGGACTCCCTGCCAATCCATCACAGTGTACAACTTGTATAATAAACAATGTTCCGACAAAAATGAATAAGTTAGGTCTAAACCTTCAAATTTTAAACTTAAATTGTGTGTAATCGTTTGCACACCAATTCACCCCAACGGTTTTTCGGCCTATGACCTCAAGGTCCTGCCTGGGTACCATGGAGGCTTTTGGTATGTGACACTTTCCATTTAGTCTTCTGCTCAGAATGTGAGTTTGTGTGTGTGTGTGAGAGTGTGTGTGTGTGCACGGCAGGAATGCTTATGAGTCAATGTCAGTCTGTATGGAAGACATAATAAGGCAGTCTGTGCTTCACCCTGGATTTAACTGACAAGTCCTCTGAATTGGCTGCAGACATGGAAAACTGGGAGAACATTGTCTAAGTTGGTCACATACCATTTTTGTTTGGGCTGTTCTTAGCTATTTTTGCTGTTATTCAACCCAAAGGAGTCGAAAACATTCTCCTTAGACCTTAGCAATGACAGCTTCATACCACAAACAAGAATTACAACTGCTTCATCTAAGAATGTCTTTGTGTGGGTTGTCACAATTTGACAGAGAAAAAGGAAGTGCTTTCAATTCTATTGCAGTTACAGACCATGAAAATACGGAAAATAACACTCCACAATCAAATTTTTTCTGTCATACCGCAACAAGGTTGAAAAAGAAGACTAAAAAAAAGAAAACTAAATTCTTTCACAAAACAGCGAAATATCAAGAAAAGTCAATAATGGCAGTATATAATCAAGTTTTTATTTTTAGTTCAACCTAGGTATAAAAGAAAGCTGGTAGTCTTAAATTTTTTTGACTTAAATGACAAGAGTTTAATCCTTATGACATAAAAAAGAAACAAAATAAAAAATTTTAATTGCTTTTTTTCAGAACTTGTGGCCTTTTTTTCTTATCTTCTGAAAGTGAGCTGACAGGAAATGAGGAGAGAGAGTGAGGAAAGACATGCAGCAAAGGTCAACAGGCTGGGATTCAAACCCGTGACGGGCTGCGTCGAGGACTAAGGCCTCTGTACATGGGTTTAACCCTGTGCCACCGTCGCGCCCACAAGTCACATAGGTTGATCATTTATGTTACACAGTAATTCAGTGAATACCAGCATTTGTCATATAGCAGCGTCTTAATATTTGTAATATTTTATATTTGTATCATTTTCCCCACAATGTTCAATGATACAAATTTTTTAAAAAATGTCTGCTTTGCGCATTTTATGACTGTTTGGAAAAATACTGTTTTATGGTTTCAACTTCAGGGTTTGTATAACATTTCCATTACACATTTAAAACAATTTTTTCCTAGAATACTCAAGAGTTGTTTCAGCTTTTATGAAATTATGGGTATTTTCAGCACAAAGTGGTGCGGTAACTTATTCAGCATAGAGCTGGGTGGTATACCGGTGCATAACCAAAACCGTTTTTTATTTTTGTTATGATATGACTTTTCCTTACACCGTATTTTCTCAGCCTTTCTTTGCTAGACCGCGATGGAGAAAGAAAGTACAGCAAAATAAGTTTTTGCAGATGTATCTGTTAAAGGTGTTAAAGGTGTGAAAAAGAAATTGTGCCTAAAAGAGGGGTGATTTCTTTTGTGTGGAAGTATTTTGGCTTTAAAAGCTCGGATACCAGTCGAAAGATGGTCATATGCAAACTCTGTCAAATTAAAGTTGTTACACCATCTCAGCCTCAAACAGGTCTTAGA
Source organism: Crenichthys baileyi (assembly GCA_036173005.1). Classification (NCBI taxonomy): domain Eukaryota; kingdom Metazoa; phylum Chordata; class Actinopteri; order Cyprinodontiformes; family Goodeidae; genus Crenichthys; species Crenichthys baileyi. The sequence continues at coordinate 285,711 of JAHHUM010002940.1, read as the reverse complement.
ATACGAAGACGTTTTAAAATAAAAAGCGGTATCCTCTACATCCGAACCTGGAAAAACCTCAGGAGAACACTGAAGCCAAACATCCCTTGCAGATGCTTTCACTTTTCACATGGCTAAAGACATGGTTCTGTTAAACACTGTGAAAAAAGAAGGCTTTAGAGCTATGATTAAAATGTTGGATAGCTGCTACATAATACCAAGTCGAAAATATTTTGGCCAGATATCATTCATTTTATAACGAAGACTGGCTTTAAAAAGCTATTGCCTTCAGACGAGCTACTTCCCAAATGACTACACAGGGGAATTGCTTGCTGGAGGCTTGTGGGAAGCACTGGATTCCTGGGGGCTGGAAGAGGACAAGCTTGTGGCCATCACCACAGACAGTGGGACTAACATCAAGAAGGCGGTCCGCATCAACAATTGGACAAGACTGTAGTGCTTTTGACACAAGCTTCACACAGCTATAGCTATGTAATGTAACAGTTAATGTCTGAATAGGAAACTTTTATAAACAATTGAATAAAACACATAGATTAAGGACTGTATAAAGAATACATATTATCAGTCATCATTTCCATTAAGGCAAGACATGATTTTTACTTAGCACACTCTGAGGTAATTATTTCTGGTGTTTATAAATTAGAACACGTTTTAACTATCTCCCAATTATTAAATTACAATTAATATTTGGGTTACCAACCCAGATGTTATGGTATAGGATGTATTGCAGAGGACAATGTGTGATATATACTTCCTCTTTTATTTTTATGTATTTCCGGTATTCCTCACTGAATGTCATCCACTTATAATGATACAATGTACAATATACTTGTTTATTTTTTTGTGTTATGACGAGAGAAAATATGATTAAGTAATAGAATTGCTTGTTGATTTTACAGAAGCTGGTATGAAAGATGACAGGATACATTGTGCAATTGGGGCCTGCAAAAAAGTTGTTTCCGACTTTTCTAACTCGTGGAAAAAAAGAAGAGACCTGGCCATTGCACAGGATGAACTTGGTCTGCCAACCTACATGTTGACAACTGAGAAACCCACCAGGTGGGGATCACGTCAAAAATTATTGAATGAGTACTGAAGCAGGGAACAGCCATTGGTCAGGTTCTCAAATCAAAGAAAAAAAAATCAAGGCACCTGGTGCTAACCTGGCAGGATGTGGATGTGCTGGAGTCTATTAATAAGGTGCTAAGCCCACTCCAGGATTTCACAGATGCTCTGTGAGGAGAACACCACGTAAGCTTCTCCTACGTCAAGCCTGTACTCCACCCGTTCAATACAAGCATTCTTGCTGAGGAAGAGAGTGATACCCAGCTGACCAAGGATTTGAAGAGAAACATTCTAGCCTACTTGAATGACAAGTACTCAACTCATATCTTGGATGACCTCCTTGACATCGCATCCCTTGTTGACCCACGGTTTAGGACAACATACATCCAGAATGAAAAAGTGAAGGACATCATCTCTAGAATAGTTGAAGAAATAAAGGCATTGACGATGGAGCCACCACCAGCATGTCAACTGGTTCAACAGCAGACCCTGTTCCTCCCCAAGAGGAAAAAAGAAAAAAAACTTTGACCAGCTTATTCAAAAAGCAGAGCACAAGCTCAAGCAGTGTTAGACTGTCAGATGAGGAGAGCTTAAAACTGGAGCTGAGAACCTAACTGCAAACTACAGAGGTGGAGAGTGATGCAGATCCTTTGAAGTGGTGGATATGTCACCAAGTGAATTTCCCCCAGGCTGCCAAGCTAGCTAAGCAATACCTGTTTATCCCTGTGACTAGTTCTCCATCACAGAAAGCTTTCAGCACTGGAGGGAACATTGTCACGTGCCACAGGGCATCTCTCAAACCAGATGCTGTGGACCGTCTTGTTTTCCTTGCACAGAATTTGTAAGTGTGCAAAATGTGTGAATACTGTTTTGAAAATATTGCAGCCAACTTGCATTTTACTTTTTTCAGTACCTGACATTCCACACTCATTGTTTGTTTGTTATTTATTGTTGAAATATTTTTATTCTTTACTGTATGTTGGCACTTACTATTTATGATTATTGTTGTAATTAATAGATATTAAGATGTTGGGCTATAAATATTGTTTACATAACACCAAAAGCCAAAAATTATATATATTTAAATGTGAATATTGGAAACTGCACACTTTTTGTTTTATTTCTTTTTTAAATATTATAATTTACAGAAGGAAAAATGTTTACTGTGAAACTGTTTACCTAATGGAAGTAAAGTTGTATTAGTTTTGGTTCACTTTTAAAATACATGAATACTAGAACTTGCACATTCATTGGTATTGCTGTGATTTTTTTCTTTGTTTTTTTGTTTCACTAAGGTAAAATGTATATTCTGTCTAAGACCTATTCAGTGCAATAGAAGAAGCCCCTCAGAAAATGTTTGGTTTACATATTTTTAGGCCTTCTCATTTCTTTTTAAGATAAGTTTTAAATATCAATGCAGTAAGGTTTTTTGGAAAACAAGTTCAATAAAAGGTTCTTTATTTACACTACAACAGTCATGCCATGTGATTCCTTCATTAGTGAACCTGCCTTGAAAACTGCATCACTTCTAGAAAGCCTGTAATAATTTTATTATGGACGTGATAGTGTACTAGCCACTTTACTGCCATTTGGCCTGTAAATAAAAGTACAGGTAATTTAATGCACCAGTTTTCCTCTCAGTCTGTAAAAAATGTGGTGAACACACACAGGTATACATGAAAAGAAAAATATAGTCAAATACCGTGATAATTGTTGAAAATACCATGATGGAAAATTTTTGTCGTACTGCCCACCTCTAATTCAGCAGTGTGGTAAAGGGCTACTTCACAGATTTTTAGAATCTGGACAATCTTATAACAGCAAAATCTGGCCTGGCTTATCCAAGACTGAATCCAGATAATTTTAAATACGAGTCTTTGAGCAGTCACACCTTCAGTTCACAAATAAAATACAAAATAAGAATTTCAATGATCTGCTTGCCATCTCAACCAAAACCAGTTGAAGAGCCCTGGGTCCATATTAAAATCCAGAACTGTAAGGTTCTAGCGGTTAAAAAAAGACAGAGAAATTGCCATTTTTTTTGGTTTCGAGTGAGTGTGTTTATCTGTAAAAACAATGTGATTGAGTAGAGAAAATCAAAGAAGGCAATCATCTAAATATAAATAAACAGCCCTTAACTTTTTTGAAAGGATTTTTATGTTTTACACAATGGAATAAAGTCTGAAGACCTTTTGAAGAAAAAAAATTCACTGACAGAATCACTTAATGTGATTGTTGGTTGTTGGTTGTTGGAGGCGTGGTAAGGCGTATTCGTCACTTCCTGTTTTGCACTTGGTGGATTGTGTGGTGTGTGAAGGCTCTCTCGTTTGATCTGATTTCTCTCTACTTTGATATCTCTTACTTTTGTTATAATACATAAGCACGTTAAAAAAACACATACTTTTTCTGTTGCTGTATTTAACGTTTGGCGACTCTCCGTGTTTTACACGGTTTTTTCTAGTTAAGTGGGGGGTCGCTAGCTTAGCGTTAGCTTTAGCTCCCCCCTTGTTTCCCCTTCTGCTGTTTCCTCTCTCTGAGTCCCCTCCTCTCTCTTGCCTCTCTGGTAAAGATTTAAATTTACTCCCCCTGCCCCCTTTTATTGATAATGGTACGTGTAATAAATGTAGCATTTTTATTGTTTTTTGGGGGCGGGGTGTCGGTTTTGGGGAGGCCCGGCTCCGCGCTGTTAAAAAAAAAACCAGCAGATACCCCCAAAGGCCCCCCTTAGCCACCGGACCCCACCGAGGGTAGCCCCGTACATCCTCCGCAGGGGCCCGCCAGCCCGGGATCGGGGGCCGGCTGGGTACGGTACGTAGGAAGCATTCTTAATCTCAGCCCACGGGTTTCACCCCCAAAACCCCTTCGCTTTTCCCTAATAGATTTTCCCCCTCAGCGACCCCACCCGCTGAAAAAGGCCAACCTGGTAATTTCAGCTCCATGTCAAAAAAACCGGTGGCACTAGAGACACCACGCCCATAGCCCCAAATGTCTCCCCGGGGCCGGGAACGGGTGACATAAAATCCTCCCTGAAATTTGCGGGGCTAAGGATAACTAAATACGGTAAGATTGTTTTTTTTCCTGGGGCCGGTAATAAACCCAACCCGGTTCCCGTAAATCGGAGGCCCACTAAATTTTAGTTTTGCTTGGGTTGGGGAAATTTTTTGGGGCCAAAACAAGCCCGGATTTCCGAAATTTTTTCCTGGCCCCCTCCCCGATCTGACCAGTAAACCCCTGTTTAGCCGAAATGCTGTCATTCAACCGCGGGCCCTGTCTGGGGTGGGGGCCCCAAAAAACGATGTGGGCTCCCATTGAAAAAATTGGCAAAACATTTTGGGGAAAACCTGGTCTGATCCGGAAAAGACGGCATCCACCCCACTTTGGATGGGCAGCTCTTCTTTCTGGGAATCTGGCCAATTTTATTGTTCTCCAAACCTTTTGAAAACCCCGGGTTCAAAACCAAAAGGCGGGGTCGTATTTTTAACACTCCTCTCTGAAAGTTTCTGTACTGCTACCCAAACCCTTTACCCTATTAAGACAGTGCCCCTCCCCCACGGCCAAAATTGAATAGATTAAAAAAAATCAAAAAAAAAAGGGGAAAATAAAGGAAAAATCTCAAAAAAATAAACAAAACTCAGACAAAAAAATAAAAAAAAAAAATTTAAAAATGTGGCTTACTAAAACATAAGATCCCCCCCCCCCCCCCTTCCCCCCTTCCCCCCCAAAACTTTGCTATTTTAGGGGTTTTTTTTGGGGTGACAATCGGGATTGTTTTTGGGGGGGCCCAACAAACCTGGCTGAACCCCAAGAGGATTATTTTCCCTATAAATGATTAACCCCTACTAATTTTTTTAAATTTTCACATTCCTCGATACTGGGCAGGAGGGGGGATTTGAAACCCACTTTCAGTCCGATTTTTTTATTTAGTCCCCAGACCAATCAATAGCTCCCAACTTTTTTTGAATTTTTTAAGCCTAAATTTTTCCCTCACCCAAAATTTGGGAAAAAGGCACTAAAACCACTTCTTTTTTGTTTTTTTTGTACCGCCACCGGGCCCCTTTTTACTCTAAATTTAAAAGATCAGTTTTAAATACCTTTATCTGTTTTAGTTTTTAAATACAGATAAAGTTATTATAGTGGGGGTTTTTTAAAACTTAAATTTTTGACACGGGAAAGTGATGCTTAAATATACCCTTTTAAGGGAAATCTTAGACTAAATTGTTTACTCAAAACATTTTAAAAAACCCACCCCCTTTGTCTTCATTCTCTGGACCTTGTGCTGACATATGGCATTTAATTAAGACATTAAAAATAATTTTTCCAACAAAAGGGGGCTGTCTGACCATTTTTTTTAAAACCTTTTTGGTTTTTAAAAATTTAACCGGGGTACTCCCACCTTAAAGAAAATTTCATTTATAATCTTATCAGACGATGCTGTAACAACCTTTAAAAAAATCTTTTTTTCCCCTTTTTAAATTTTTTTTTTTATCCAGAAAAAAAAAAGAGTGAGGGCAAAATTTTTTTTCTTCCCTTCACAAATTATTCCTTGTTCATAGTGTTACTTCATCTTGCGTGGTGCATTAAACATGCAGCCCCCTTGAAAAAGAAGGAAATTAAATTTATAGGAGGCGGCTCCCTGGTTTAAATTTAGAGCTGCGTACTTTTAAAACACAATGTTTTGAAAATTTGGAGCGAAAAAAAAAGGCGCCCCTACACCCCTAGAGGATTTCCCACTTAATCTGGAAAATAGCCCACTGTTTGATAAAAAAACCCCTTCACCAAGCTAAACAGCTTATTTTTTCATCCTTTAAAAGAAAAGAACAAGGGAAAAATCCCAGGGGTTTTTTCTTTAGTACAGTTTCTAAACTTACACAGAGTCATAGCTCGTTGAGCCATCCATTCCCTTGCCCCAGCAGTCATGCTTTAAATTTGGGTTTTTTTCCAAAAAAAAATTGTTCTATTAAGAAGAAAATCATTGACATATCCCCCAAAATTACTTTTATCCTCAAAAAAGTGAGAAAAACATTTGGGAATAACTGTAAACCTGATCTGTGTTTTGGGCTGTTTTTTTATCCCGTGGGGCTTCCTGAGTTATCAGAAAAAATTAGCTTTATAACTAAAACCCTTCAACTTGTATGTTAGACCCAATCCCCAAACCCAAAATTTTTTAAGGAAATGGGGTTCCCCCTGGGTTACCCCCCCCCATTTTAGATAGATTTAAACCCATCCTTATTTAAAAGATATGTACCCCAAACTTTTAAAGGGAACCCGTAATTAAAACCCTTTTCTTAAAAACCTTTTGCTTGATCGAATGACCTTAATAAAAACAGCCGATATCCAAACTTCCCTTCTTTTCTAAAATTTTTTTGAGAAAATATTTTCTAATCAAATGTGAACATTTAAAACAGCGAAAGACCTGTTTTTAGAGTTTCATCAGTTTTTAGAGCTCATCATAGCCTGAAACCTTCTTCTGAAAAATCCAATTTATTTCTTATTGCCTTTAGATAATGACTTGTGGTCTGACTGGTTCTGTTAGATCTCAGTGCTGCTTTTTATACAGGGCAATCATAAATTCTCTTTAAAAAGGGTGGAATATTTCTGTGGGATCAGGGAAGAAGGGACTAGGCTGGTTTTTAAAACTTATTTGTCTGACAGATTCCCCGTTTGTTCAGTAAATTTTAAATCACTTTAAAAATCCAGGGGTTAAAATTTTGGAGTAACCCCAGGGTTTTTGTACTTTTTCCAAATTTTCTTTACTTTTATTTGCTTCCAAAAGGTAAAAATTTTCAGGGCCCATTTGGATAAAATTTTCACTGTTTTTCGCGGGGGGGTGACACTCAACTTTACTTATCCATAAATCCTGATGAGCCCAACCATTTTTGATAACCCACCCAAACATGTCCCCTTTAAAAATAAAAACTTGGGTGACTTTAAAATTTTTTTTTCTTCTAAATTCCGACAAAACAGAAGTTTTCGTCCTTTGGACCGGAGGTCTTTTAAAAAAAGAAACTGCTTAGTCAATCACTTAAACCTGGATGGCATTAAATTGACCTCCGATAATAAAGTAAAAACCTTGGTGTTTTTTTTTTAACCAGGACATGTCATTTTTAAATCCCATATTAAAAACAGGTTTCCAGGATTTCCCTTTTTCATCTCCGGAATTGGCCAAAAATTAGAAATATCCTGTCCAGGATTGATGCTGAAAAAATTTTCCATGCAATTTGTTACTTCAAGGCTGGACTATTTTAAAATTTTTTACTATCAGGATGTCCACAAAAAGCAGTTAAAAGCCTTCAGCTGATTCAAAATGCTGCGAGCAAGAGTTCTGATGAAAATAAAAAGGGGGATCATTTTCCCCTACTTTAGCTTCCTTCATTGGCTCCCTGTTTAAATCCAGAATAGAATTTAAAAATTCTCCTCCTCACATATAAAGCCCTTAATGATTTAGCTCCATCATAATCATGAGAGGGTGATTGTTCCATAAGTTTCCTAACAGAGCACTTCGTTCTCAGACTGCAGGTTTTTCCTGGGGTTCCTAAAGTCTCTAGAAGTAAATTGGGGGGCAGATCCCCTTTAGTTATCAGGCTCCCCCCCCTGTGGGAAAACCCCTTCCCCGTTTTTTTTAAACCGTGAGGCAGACACCCTGTCTACTTTTAAGGCTAGGCTTAAAACTTTTTTCCCTTTTTTTATAAAGCTTATAGTTAGAGTGGCTTAGGTTTTTCCTGAGCTAACTCTTTTAGTTATGCTGCTATAGGCTTAGGCGGGGTGGGGGACATAATGACCACTTTTACCCTCTTCGCTACTTCTCACACAACTCTTCAATTTTTTATTTTTTGCTGTTATTTCAGCTTTTTAACTTTGTTCTCTCTCTTCTCTCTTCCTAGAAGCTCCCCCTGGCCTGACTCTGGGTTTTTACCGTGGGACAACTGTCTGGAGAGGGGCCATCGTCCGAGCTTCTGCTTGGGGAAAAAACTTGGTGCTCCCCTCTACCGATGATCCCCTGGCCCTGTCTTTCAGTGTTTAACCCTTTCTCTCTCCAGACATAGCTACTGACGGAGCTTTTACTGTAACTAACTCTATTTGCTCTCTTCAGACTCTAACATTGAAAACTGGCTCAGAGTTTATCTGTTTTTTTCTTTCTAGGTGAACGACTAAAGGAGCTACATCCATTAACATTTACCTTTCCCCTTCCCCTAGAAAAGGGTCCTGGATCAGTGCTTCCTTTTTTCTTTTGTGTCCCTTTCCTGTTCTCTCTAACCCCCAGTCGGTCGGGCAGATGGGGCCGCTCACAAAAAAATGAGCCCCGGTTCTGCTGGAGGTTTCTTCCTGTTTTAAAAGGGGTTTTTTTCCTCTCCACTGTCGCTACATGCATGCTCAGTATGAGGGATTGCTTGGGAAAGTCAACGCCAGTGACTGTCCACTGTCTCTACATGCTCATCCAGGAGGAGTGAAAAAGCTGCAAGTCACTGACTGGATGCAATCTGGGGTGGGTTTCCCTTAGATAGACAAACTTTTATCCAATTTTTTAAAAAAAAAAAAAAAATCTGACTGCACTGTTCAATGATTTGGATTAATTGTAATGCATGTACCTGACTTTTGTGAAGTGCCTTGAGACGACATGTGTTGTGAATTGGCGCTATATAAATAAACTGAATTGAATTGAATTGAATTGAATTAATGACTTTTTAATAAAGATGGTTAACATATAAAACCCTCGTCTTTTACTCATGAAAAATTGCTTTTTCCCAACCTTTTTTCTTGGCTTGAAAACAAAATTTCCCGGGGGAAAAAAATTGCTTTGTCCATCTCTGGCAATGTAGCTGAAGATCTTCAAATCTTGTGAATCATGGGAAACGTAGAATATCCTAAAAGAAAAAAAAGTGCTTTAGAATAGATTTAAAAACAAAGTTTATACAAACCTATAAGGTGAAGCAGCATTTAAAAATGTATCCTTTGACAAGGAAATTGGATTATTTTATCAAGATTGTAATTCTTTTAATAATTCAAAACCTGCTGTCAGCAGTGAATAAAAATGTTGAAAAGTTATGATTTAATTTGGGGGAATGGCTATTCGAATAGAATAGAAAGAATAGAACAGCTATTGCTTTCAAAAAGTTTAGTAAAACACAAAGTAAAGTTTAAACATAACTGAGGTTTGGGCGAAAAAAAGAAAAAAGTTCTGCTGGTGGGGAAAGATTATAGAAACCAGTTGTGAAGAGATAAACAACGTCCTGCAGAGCATGTAAACACAAGAAGAGAGAAGTCAGAGAGAAAAGGGAAGTGCAAAAACGACAATAAATAATAAGCAGAAGTATAAGGGAAGTAATAAGGGAGAAGTATGTATGTGTTGGGATCCACACAGACTCTAATTCACAATGACAACTATAAAGCAGATGAAAGAGGGGAGAAAATACAGAAAAATGCGATAATAATCAAAGAGACTGTGAATATAGAGCTGTCGTATGTTTTTGTTTTGACTTCTAAATATACAAAAGAAAAAATAATCCCAACAACCTTTCGATGCTTTATGCGGGTTCAGCCATTACTTCATAGACTGAGAAGTCTTTGTATTCAATTCAAGTCTTCTTTTTTAAAAGTTACAAGCACTATGAAGCTAATTTACAAAGTCTAGTCTGTTCTACAAGAAAGGGTAAATATTTAATTTTGTTTCTGAGCACAATGTAATGTGATGGTCTTGTACAAAGCATAACGTTCACTCCATGATTAGGCAGAAAAAAACATTTTAGTTGCCTGCCAAAACTCTAAAAACCCATATAAACAGATATGCCCATAGGGACCCTCATAAAATAATGAATCCTCAGACCCATTAGCCTCATCTTTAATTATCCCAGATAAAGGCCAAACTTAGACTAACTCTTAATCAGTTTGCATATACATATTTACATGTAATTATTGCCCAACACTTCAGTACAATAACTTATAAAGAGAGACAAATGCGCAATGAAAAATATGAAGGGATGTATAATCTAATACATGCTTAGCTTTACTTGGTACTCTCATGCTTCTTGATCCTTTACACAGAATATATTAATTGCGTGCTTTTCATTTAAGTCCAATATATATTGCTCTATAAAAACCTGTTTTCATTAAGTTGTCAACCACAACCCCATTTCTTTGAATCTTTGCATGAATATAATCTTCCAAAAACTAAAATATTTTAGTTATCTTCAAATTAAATTAGTTTTTTCTTTCTCTAACCCGCTTAAATAGTCTTCTCATCCAATACATTCAGCAAATCCTCTTCAGAGCAGAAAACATTAGTATCATCAGCAAAAAGTGCCAGTTTCAATATTTGTGGACATATTGCATATTTCACTAATATGTATAAATTTATCTGTTTAGACTCTAACACTGTTCCCCGAGGGATGCCAAAACCAATTCCCATAACCAGCACCAATCAATGGATTTCAGAAACGGTTGCCTTGAAAGTAAATAACTCTCAATCCAATTTAAAATGACCCCAATGGCATGTTGGTCTTAGATGATGCCCCAGCAGATTCATAGTCAAAACTGAGAGCATCAGTTAACATCAAGGTTTAGCATGGATTATACCAAGGATTTGGAAAGTTATGGATTTCAAAAGTTAATAAAGTTTTCAATCATACTATTCCTACAGGTTAAAGCACTTTGTAGGAATTTACATGAAGATTTTGATGGTTCATAGTTGCTCAATTAATTAATTTATATGGATCCTTAAGAGATGTTGCTATGTCTTTATATGAATACATATTTTAATTGCGAACTAAAAACACTGATTAAACTACAAAGCCCTTGTTTATATTGCCATTGCAGGCTGTGACTTCATTCTGATTAGGGTTTCTCATTGTGCTGGTTATTACAATGAGCCTAAACATCAACTTACTGTAGAGAGTGTGAAACGCATGAGGCAGAACAGCTTTGTAATTGGGTAATTAGAGCCATAATAAAAGCCCTGGTATAGGATGCTTTGAGCAATTTATCACGCTGAGACATTGAAAAACTAGGCAAGAGTAAAAAAATTAAAGGGAGGTTATCCAAATAAAAACATGCGGGCTAAGTCAAAATCCAGTGTTTGGCCGTGTGCATGTCAGTTTTTATGTAAAAGTTTGTGTACTTGTAATCAGGAGTCTCGTCTGCTTAACTGGTGACATTTCTGTAGTATTTGTTTGGGTCTATTTTCTGGAAGCCAGACAGGCTGAGGCGGCATCGTATGAACATTGTTCTTCATCAACACAGCTTAGCAGATGGTCAAATGCCAGACCCGGCTCACTGCTGTGACTCATTCAATCACACATACAAACACCCCAGAACTAAAGAACTGGCACCTGATTTCTCTTCCGAGTGATGCCGTCTAAAGGCTGTTCCAGGAGGTCAATCTATACACTTAAAGACATCTATTAATCTTGTGGCCATCCAGTGTATTTGACCAGTAAGATGTCAGCATAGTGGTGTGATGTCATTGCTAGGGGCTTCTAGATTCACCCTAAACCTTTCTTCAACAATTATTCTCAATTATTTGCCAAGATGTACAACTGGCTATTTTTTCTTTCAAATACAGATATAGACTGAAAGCGGTAAATCCCAAACAATGCTGTGTCTGAGTTTGCAATATCTCAGAAACATAAACTACGTGGGCTATTTTTGTCAGATAGAGTTTTTTTTCTTTCTTTAATTTGCTGATTCACCATCCTTTCATAATTAGAAATACGTGGCTGCAGTCTAACAAGAATCTGAATGATCTATTAGTGCGAAAAATGTGGCAATAGTTAAAGGTGCCAATGAAAGTTACCGACTCACCAAGGATTTCCAGACATGTTTTTCAGCACACATACAGTTAGTAAGAGAGTATAGAAATAAAGCAAAAATTAAAAAAGCTTGGCAGAAAATTGCTAAGTCCTATTTATCAGTTGTTTCTAAGACTTTGACCACACTTTGGAGTTTTTTTTATACTGCGGATTTTCCCCTTTGTTTGAAAGAGACATCCATTTTTATGCTAACAAGACTGTCAGAAATCCTAAAACACACTCAAAAGTTCAATCAGTGCTTAATCAAGGCCAGTAGGTGGCAATGAGGTGAAAAGTAACAACAGTTTAACATAATTCCAAATATTTTTGCCCAAATCTGGCTGTAGACCCTGCCCCTTGTAAAGCATTGTTTGACAATGCTTCTGACTGGCCGTATGTGACACAACTCAAGACTTATGATCAATAAGACGCATGAAAACATGAAGGAGAAGAAAAGCCAGTGAGTCTCCTTCATATCATCATCAGCTTTCCATTAAAAAAGATTTCTCCACAAGGGCATAAAACTCCTACATATTAAGGATGCACAATATCTGAAAATTATGCAGTGACAATATTATTCTCAAAAGCTGCAATGATGAAATCAAATGAGATAAATGTTGTGTGACTCCATCCAACAGGCTGAATATCTTATAGACATGCCAATTGTGATCTTGTGAAACTACACTGGCAAAGAATTATTGCATTCCTAACAGTTCTTGGTAAATTTTATATTGGCCAAAGCACTAAATGTAACTTCTGTAGTAGTGGGGAATATATAAGATTTATCCAATGTTCCTAAGTAGACTGCCTCTGTTTTTGTGTGAGATCACACTATGGATTCTAGAGTATCAGATAAGCAAAGGCAGGAGACTGTCAAGATATTTTATATCAGTTTGTTATCTTTGTGAACCATACAAGCTCAAGACAAATATACAGTAGTTTGACAGATGTATATAGACCCGGACAGATGTGTTAGGACCACTAGTAGAGATGTGCATAATTCATTAAAATAAATTATATCACTGCAGCATAATCTTAAACTATACATTTACGAAAAACAATCACACCTTTAGTTTTAGAAAATTCTTTACTGGGAAAAAAAATCTTGTTAAGACATTGGTTGGTATAGCTAACAATACCTTCAGAATGAATGCAGCTGTAGTACTTTTTATTTACAGTTTACATTAATCAAAATTTGTAGTAACTGCAAATTAGGAATTCATGTATTCCTGTTCCCCTGGGGTATAACTATGAAATGATGCGGGTGACCGTTTTATTAAAACCACTGGCCACAAAAGAACCACAACTGTGTGCCACCACACACATTGAGCAGGGAGGTAGAAAAACACCCCGAACCTCACTGTTAGAGAAGCAAAGAGCAGCATCTTGGGGTCACCAGCTCTCCATAACAAGCTCTCCATAACAACTGTATAGAGGCCAAGCATCATTCTGTATTATGCAAAGATAAACAAAGATTCCCCTCTCTATGTGCTCCAACCATGAGAAATGTTTTAAAAGAAGACTAAGATACTATCTCGATTTTTAAAAACAATATTTTATTAACATTCTCAAAATTTTCTTAGCTTTTTACCCCTACTAAATAAATTCTGTCAATTTAAAAGATGGATATTTCAGTTTAAGATTATGTTACTGGAATAAAAGATGACTATTTATCTATTTACATTTTCTACACAAGTTTACCAAAGGTTTTCAACAAATTTGCCAACATCTGTGTATTGCAAACTCATCATCCAGTTTATAAACTCACAATTATGCCACACTTCATGTGCTTCCTACACACAATTTACTCAGTGAGTGAAACTGACTCCGATGATTAAAGAGGATACTAACACAATCACTATAATTAAATTGTTTCAACCAAACGCTGGAATACTGAACATTACCGTAAAACTATATTTTACTCTTTCATCTCCTTATGGGCCTTCACTTTAACTCTGCACCCTCAGTCACTGGGATAAAAACGAAATACCCTGATTTATCTGAAGCTGGGGACATGCTCTTGTGATCCCCCCCCAAAGTCTTGGTTACTGTGAAAAACTCTCACAAAGAACAAAGATATAAAACACTGTTACTGGCTGCCAGACTACTGAAGCTCTAAAAGTGAGCTTAACTGGCTGGCTTAGCTGCCAAATCCCTCGGCGGAACACAGATGACGCTGGAGATACATCTTTATCCAGCGTGTCTCGGAGGAACAGCTGCCAAGCATTCAGGTGAAGACGCATCAAACAGATAGCAGCTTTGAATAACAGAGGCAGTCCTGGCACGAATATTGGTTAACAGCACAAATAAATCAGACTACAAATACTGCCAGCAGCAAACTTTTTCATCTTTAACATGAAGGGGTTGCCTATGTTGCTTTTTTTTTTTTTTTTTTACCTTCAATCCACAATGTCTCCACAAAAGAGAATATCACAATCTGTTGCTGCTGACTAAACAACAAGACAATGTAATGGTGGGTCTACAAAAACAGTAACAGAATGGCTGATTTAAGAAATTTGCCCAGGTATCTACAATTTCACTATGTAACCTAAAAAGTTTACTGTAAATTGAATTATATGGGGTCAACTTTAACACAACTTTTCTGCCTAATTCAATTCTCAAAAGGAAATGAAAGGAATGGCACATGCTATCAAATAAGAATCAATATTTAGTTTTAGATAATCCAGATAGTATTAGACCTTTTCCATGCCAAAGCCTAAAAATATTGGATTTCAATCTTTGGCTCTTGGAAAGATTAAATGTGAATGATTTGCCATTCCTGCCACAGGAACTGAAACTGTAGAATGAAAATATTTCTTATCAGCAGTAGACATTGTAAGGGAATATTTAGATTATGAATTCATGCATAATCTAAATATTTCAATAACATTAGGTAGTAAAATATTACAAATTTTGTTCATTGAGTGTGTAAATTGCAAATTTGAAGCATGACTGTCAGAAAAATACCATTTGTTTGTATACTGTCTCCAAATATTACACATTAGTATTAATTTTAAATTTGGCTTTGCAGAGCACAACAGTTGGCAAGTTCCTTCTCCACCAGTTGGTGTAATGGTAACTTGTTTCTAAGTATTTGATTTGAGTTTCTAACTTTAAGATGAAGGACTGTGATAATGTTTTAAAGATTACAAACATGAAGATGATAAAGGATAGACATGAGAGAACATCGGCATTTTTACATTTGCTCAGTGCTAATTGATGTTAGATTATATTCTAATCAGTCTACTTTTGTAGAAGGGATGGAGAGCATAAATCTAGCAGTTTTAATTCGAAATTTGACATTTTTTTTATATCTAAACTGCATGGACATATTGGTGCAGAAACATGGCTAAAGATTTGACTATTAATTTCCCAATGTAAAGTTCACATTGCTGTTTCCCATCTTGCTACGTTTTTTTTCTCTGTTGAAAAACATATTATGTGGTTCTAAACGTGAGCAATGAAAGGGATTTGGGGGAACACCAAGTCCTGTCAACCTTTAAAAGTATCTATGTCGCTTCTGATGCCCCCCGTTGTTAATAGTGTGTATTTGGTGTGGAATTAACAGTGTTATGCTGCATCAGAACATGGCACATTACTTTTGCTGTGACTTCATTGTCTCATTTTATTTGTTTCTTCATAAGGATTAAGTAATATTATTGGGTCAATATTTGAGTTGCAGCAGATGTGCATAGGTGCGGTATACATGGTGGGTGAGAGCATGAAACTTTAACGCAATAAAAATTTTCAACATATCAAAAAAAATAGGTGGTAGTCTGGCTTTTTGCTTGAAAGTAACTATCAGAAAAAAAATTAAACCAAACTGCCACCATAGACGCAGTTTATGATAGACAGCGCTTTCACAATCAAAATTGTGTTTGACTGTTTACTGCCAAAAATAAATAAAGCACTGAATAATATTTGAATATACTTATTTAGTTGATTTACTTGATTTACTGTCGATATTTGCTTTGAATAGGTTGTATTTGTGCCAGGACAGGGGCGCTTTGCATTGAAACTCAGCCAGCGATATGAATGTCTATGGATACAAATTCTGAGAAGTCACATAAAAGGTTGCAAAGAATGGAAAATTGACATGTTAATGGTGATGCAAATGAGACATTTTCATTCATTTAATTCAGCATATTTTCATACAGAAGAAAGAAAACAAATTAATGCAAAATTATCAGGATGGGTTTAAACAATTTCTATCAAAGAATGCACAAGATCTGACAAGCAGAGTGAAAGGAAATGGCATGACAAATAGTTCTGGATTTACCAAAAGAACAAAGGATGCTGCCTTGAAGTAAACCAGAGCACAGTCATTTAACGGAAAGGAGAGTAATAAGAAAGAGAATGTGTGGGTGGAGTGTACCAAGAGGGGAACAGATTTATAAGAAGATTCTGTATAAATTGTGAATGAATCAGAGAGAGGAACAAAGAAGGATGACTACCTTATTCACTAAGTTTAAGTGAAGTGGTGAGGTAGAAGCAGAACAAAACCAACCTAACTGGATCCCATTAAACTCACTGAAGTCCCAATAACACAAAACCAGCAGCCCAGCCAGCCTTTGTTGTCCACAAACAATGTAAAGCACCTTACCCTTGGACTCTTTCACTATTAACAGGCAATGTAATGCAGGATTAACTAGATTCCCAATGACTGCACATTCGCTCACTCTAACAACTAACGATGGTAATAAGCCCTTCCTGTTAACAGGCTGAATCCATCGTGCAGGGGGCCTTTCGATGGGATGTTTGAGTAATGAAGTGGGGTTGCCGCAGAATGCCTCGCTCATTTTTCCTCCGATAAATTGCTGCCCATGAAAATACAGGAGCTATAAATCAAAAGCAAAGAGGCAACACACACACATCATCACCAATGGTACAGTTACTTAGGATCGATACAATACTGTGCCTGTGCCAAATCAGACCTTAGATGTCTGTGTTTGCCTGTTGCAGCATGAACATCATGTTCAGGCATGAAATCTGAACTGAACAGTATTAAATATCTCTCCACATTTAACTTCCTGTTATTGGAAATCATTGAGGACTTCAGTATCAGTTACTAAAACATATGGAAGTACAGCAGTGTCACCCTGAAAACACAGGATAATCTCTGCTTAGATCCATTAAAAATATCAAATTTCTGTTGAAGTAGACATAAGAGTGTTTTATTTGTAGTTTGCATCTGGTGCAAACTGCACACTGCTCTAATAATTTTATTATGTGGGTATTATTTTGAGCTATAAACCGTAGTTACTCAGATCTTCATCAAATATTTCATATTCAATATAATGGTGTGAGAGACAAAATTATACTGCCCCTTGACTAGACAATCTGAAGAAGGTTAAGGACAAGTAAAAAGGAATCTCTATAATAAGTACAGTCCGAGATTAAAGGTGTGAGGGATACAGAATTTGGATAAAAAGTAAGGGAGCATGTTGTCACTGGGTTAACTGTTACAACGCAACATTCCTTCAAGGTCAATGGTTGTTTCTGCATGAATGTCACCATGTGTAACTGTGTTTTAACCTATTAGGCCCTAAAGGTTTTAGAGCAATTTCTGCCTGGAATTACACAACTGAAATAAATCAAGAAAAGCTCCACATTTATAAAGTTTAAATGCAAACTGAATAATTCCAGTGGAACCACTATTGCAACTCTTACTATGTCTAATTTGTTTGTGATTAAACAAAGACAAAATCAATTTTTTTAACCCCCGCATGTCCGGTATCTAATAATGCCGTACATGGGGGAATGCGGCAAAAAGAAAGGGGTTTTATGTGGCGTTTTGTTCAGAGTCACCCCTGTAAGAGTGTGTTGGGTGTTTAAATTGCTGTAAGAATTAAAGTATGTGTGAAAAACTAATTTGGCGAAATGTTTTGTTAACATTAAAGCCAGCGTATTTCAGCTGGACCCACCGGTGGGTCTGTAGGGCTTAAGAGGATGGGTAGGATGAGTCCAGGTTTGACTATTTTTCATACTTGTTTTAAACCAGGGAGGTCTCAATGGTTTTCTGAATCTCAGGCTGTGTTTTGAAGAATCCCTGTTGAGTGCAGAATACCTCCGCTTAGGTTTCACGAGTATTTTAGCAAATGGGATCAGTATTCTTTAACCAGTGAAAAAACAACAGCAACTGACAAGTAACCATTTAATCTTTTATGGTTTTTTTTTTTTTTTTTTAAGTGCTCACACCACCCCCTGATGGAAGGTTGTCGCACACAACAATAACCAGATCTTTCAGGATATTCAGGACAATCTATATCTGCATCTAGGCAGAGGTGACTTGTAAAACATGTTTATATTAAAAACAAGACTCCATAAACAAATTGATGTTGCTGTGCACAAAGTCTAGTTGGCCTTAAATAAAAATGCATAAAAAGGAAATCAATTAATTAAATACCAACAATAGTTACTATCTCTCAATAGGTTGACTGGGTGGCTTAATGAACTGGATAAATTAATCTTGCAATAAAATGTGCAAGTGTAAAAAGTGTAAAAAAAGACAAACCAAATGACCAACAAAATGTCAGATTAGCACCAGCATAACATGAGCTTATTGTCTCTCATCTTTAAATATCACCTGTCACACATTTTAATGCTCAGCACCACTGTCAATGTAGTCAGTAGACACCTTTTTTGACTCCATTCACAAACACTCTTTAATATAACTAGTTGGTGTAAGCAAATCCAGCTTGTGAAGAGTTGTGCGGTGAAGACATTTTTAGTGATATAATGACATGGTACCAAAATGGCTCTCAGGCTGTGGAAGAATCAAAAAATATTTTTTTGTAATGTTATTTTGCGTTACTAGTGTCCTTTTTTTAAATATTTTTCGTTGGCAGACAGAAAATGGGGTGGAGAGAGGGCGAAGACATACAGCACTGGTCTGTAAAACAGTCCTGGTTTAGCACTGGAAACACTTTGATGGACAAAGTAAAATAAAAAAAATGCCTAAATGCATGCAGAATTGTTATATACAGAGATATACATATTGTTGTGAGAGCAACACATAAGGATTTCCCTCAAAATAAACTTTCCTCCCATTTTCTTAATCATGCTTTTTGCCTCCAACATATAGTCATATTCAATAAATTTTAATATTAATTAAAAGTTCATTAACAGCTAATTAAAACAAGACATTTAAGAATAGAATATTACATCAGTAAATCAATAAAAAAATACTTTTCTTGCAGAAATGAAGGCTTAAAAGGGACCTATTATGCAAAATTTACTTTTTGATCGTTTTTATACTTCCATTTGGGTCTCAATACTTCTACAAATAGTCTAAATGCCAAAAAACAAAAAAAAAACAATCAGCCATTTTTTGGCTATTAATGAATGGTTTCAAAAGCTGTGTAATTGTGATGTCACAATTACACTGGCACCTTACCTGAGTCCCGCCCCTGACTAGCAACTGAAGCAGAGCTCCACTCACTTGATTTTCAGTATTACCTTACACACGCTTTACAATGGCTACCATCAAAGGCAAATGTTTAAATTGCCGAAGACAATACTAGTTTGCGCGAATCACTTCACCACAGACTGCTTTGAGAACTCACATCAGTACACGACAGGATTTGCAGGAAGACATTCTGTTCGTGGCAAATCTGCTGATGGCAGAAATGTAAGTACGTATTGTGTCTTATACGTTTTGGTTTTGAGCTCAAAAAAGGGGGAACTGAGAAGGTGAAATCTTATTATCAGTGAATGATTTTGTGTGAAATATGTAATTAACATGTTTCTTATAGCCCATAGACCTATCCTAAATGTTGAAAAGGAAGTGTGATAGGTTACCTTTAATGAAAAGTATGTTGAAAACCTGCTTAAAGTTGTTATTTCAGAAAGATACTTAATCTGACAAATGAGTATCATCTGAATGCATGTTCTAATTTATTGAATATGACTGTACAGGTTACCCTATAAAAAAAATATATAAAAATTAAGAACCTGAAAATTATTCAACAACTTCCAAATAAAAGCATTTCACAGATGCATTTGTAATTATTATTGAATTGTTAATTCATTCAGCATTTATTGCTGTCAGTCGGCTGGGAGAGCTGGCACAGAAAGCTGTTAGTGTGAGATGGGGTGAAGACTGAAGTCTCCAAGTGTGAAAGGGAACCTTTTTTGACATTTAAGAATAAAGCTAAAAATAATAGTCATTCCAAAACCCACAAACAAACTCACAACCTCAAATACATGTTCTAAACTCTCACCATGAGCATAACAAAGAGTACAGTCAACGCTATCCAACGCTCTTTCAGTTTATGGGAGGTTGTAATAGAAATATCACTTGCCCAAATTCTGAGAATATCTTCTATCAACACCACCTACTGGTATGTTTATTTCTTCAAATTGTCGCCTTCCAGAGAGTTTTAATGAGAGTATGATGTGCTCATTTGGCTTTAGTTGGTCTGACAAATCCCTCATCAGTTCCGGTTGTTAAGTGTGCGGTCCCCAGTCTTTCAACTCATGAAACAAAAACCGATCTGTTAGTGTAAACACCAAGTCTTTTCAAAATCTGTAACAACTGTGAAAGTCATGTAGTGTGTCCCCAGCTTAACACATCAACACCCAAGAGCACTCTTGTCTGAAAAGAAAATCTCCTGGACAAAAACAAAGCTCAGCTCTTTTGCCTGGATATTTTATTACTCGGCCCAGTCAACAGCCATGACTGAACATGATGTCCAGAGCAGGATGCATCTGACACAGAGGTAACCTAACCGCACAGTACAGAGATCAGGCAGTATTTTGATTAAAAAAGACGAAGTGGCACAAGTACAGGTTCATTATGGGAAAAGATGTTGTGTCAGCTCAAACTCTGCTTGCCAACATAAAGAAAAGCATGGAAATTTTATTGCACAGACTTGGCAAATCTGAACAGGCTTAATCATGAAGCAGACAGCAGGATGATTAAATCTGTTTAAGTCAAGGAGGAAGGTTAGCAGCTAAGCTGCATTTAAATCTAAGAATCTTGCCGTTTTGACTAATATAATGCATAACGCTTACACCTGGATAAAAGCACATTCTGAGCTCCTTTGTGAAAAATGAGGTCACCAAAGTTCTATTTCCTGCCATACAAAAAGACTGAATAAACTCTTGTTTATAAAAACACAAACTACAAAACTATTGAAGAATGGGGGAATATTTATGAAGTATACTGGTGTTTTTCCTCAAAGGACCTGCAGGAGTAACTGTTCTTAAGCTCAGCTTCAGACTACTATGCATGACTTTATGAGGATGGGAACAGAAGGGCTAGTTGATGGATAAGCACGCTGCTTAACAATGCTAATTTTACAGATGAAACTTGACTTACCTGGATCTACAATCATTTGAAATGTCTAAATCCTATTTCATTGTAAAATGTAAGAATAAAACAAAAATACTGTTGTTGTAAAAGAAGGCTGTCTTTTTCTGGGACAAATTTTCGCATGGTATGTGAAGAATGAATCATAATTAACTGGATTAGTCACATCTGGCTGGTGCTCATTATGGAAATACTGACCCCATTCCATTTAGAACAAGTAATTTCTCATTGTATTAATAAAAATCAGAGAGCAAGACTTAACGCTATGCTCACAGCACCCAAGAAAGAAAAGAAAAAAAAATGCTTAGGTGCAATAAATTAATATTTATAATAATATAATAATTTTAGGACTGCAACTGTCTTATTTTGAACATAGATTAGTTTTGAGAAGGATCACTGTACATTGTAAGCTGAGTTGAGCAGTTGCAAGTATAAGTGTAAAGTAGGACATCTCAAAAGAGTTTGCAAATTTATTTTTATAGCCTGTTCAAAATCAAGCCTCCAAAACATGTAAAACTCTCATATTAGTCATCATTTTGAACAAACATTGTGTCTGTCTTCTTTCTTTTAGAAATATTTCAACTTTTGCTGGCGATTGACCTGGCAATTCCAATTTAGGTTTTTTAGAATTTTCTTTCAAGGGATTATGACACAAACAAACTCAGGTGTGTTAAAATTATTATTATTAGTTAAATGTAAAAACAAAATAAAAATTAACAACACTGATTGTTTTTTGGTTTTTCGGTTATTTGGTAGAGGTATTAGTTTTGAATTCAACAGAACATTAAGAGATTACAATATAATTCTAATTTATGTAACAAATATATAGTTCTAACCAAAATCTGATTTTTGTCAACTCACGTGCATCCAGCAACATGCTGCTTGCTGATGTGTTCACAGACCAAACAGGTGGGAGATTTAAGTTTTGATGCATTTGATGAACAGGAATATTCAGTAAACTACCTGCCAATCATGGGTCAAAGCCAGTCAAAACAAAATTGGCCAACAGGTTGGTACATCAGTAGTGGCAGCCACATGTGTTTTAATGAGTCTGCTCACTGCAATCTTGCTCCCCAGTTCTTTTGCGATGGAATGCAATAATCTTGTTTTAAATTTTAGAGTGTCTCCAAACCATTTCTGGGGTGATCTTAGCCTAAAAGGGATGTGTGGTGAATATGTTTAATTCTACCCAAGAACCATGCGCCTTACATACATGTAAACGTATAGAGATTGTGTGTACCACAGATTTTATGCAATGACAGAATCTCCCAAGGTCACATGGACCAAACGCATGGCAGGAATTGTAATCCATAAGAGGGGCTGATGAAGCAGCATGCAGTGTTTGTCTTTTTTTCAGTCTGGAGAACCACAGAGAGCAGAGGAAGATGAGAGGCAGAAAGGAAAACACATCTTATAAAACATTAGTTGAACTCTCGGGCAGAAAAACAGAATGAAAAGGCAGCAAGTCATGAATAAGAGAAACAAAGCTGATGTGGATCTTATACATAAGATCACAGAGAGAGAAGTGGATAAATCTGTGACATTCCTGCAGAGTGCACTCCAATAACAACTCTTTCCTCTAGGATCTAAGAAGAACAAGACAAAAACATCCAGGAAAACACCCTGAATGTGCAGACATGAGACTATTTGGATATTTTCATCGTAATATCAGATGCTTTTATTCAAAAACACAAATGCGAAGTAACAAAACAGCGATTATGATAGGTAACTACACCAAATAATTCCAAAGCCAGGAGTTTAAGACCGCTGGACCCTTTAGATAGTCCCTTCAGAATGAAAATACATCTGACAGCTAAAATGTCAAGGTGACGTCAAACTGCTGCACAGTTCAGATTTCTCATTAACACTGCTTTCTTTTCCTCCCTAGCTAAACAAGGACTTAACCTTACTCCTCCACACATTTTAGATCTCGTCTTTCACTACATGGCATCTCCTCCCTTTTAAAATCCAGGCAATATCATCCTTCCATGCATTCATCCATCCATCCGTCCACGCAGAGGAGCTGGTGCAAACCTCAAGCGGTCATTGAGCAACAGACACCCTGAAAAGGTGGCGAGTCCATAACAGGCAAAGGTATAAGTGATTTAAAAATGTAGGGAGATTTAATCCTGTGGTAACAATATCTGGGAAGAAGAAAAGTCAATAAGAATTACAGATACATCTGGATCTGATAAAAATGTTTTCTATCTTCTTAAAGGAAAGAATATACAAAAAGACTATTAAAAAAATTAAGCATACCTTTGAGCTGTTTTACAGCCCAAATAATATTTCCACAACCCTGAGTATATGGCAAGATTAGTCTCTCTTAGTAACTCAATAAAAAAAAAAAAAAACTAAAACTGTGTATTTCAAATGACTAATTGTGCTAATTTACTGACTACTCTCTCCATAAATATGAATATAAGACCAAAAAAAAGTATTACAGCAAAGTTATCCTACTTAAAAGTATTCATGTGCCCTGTACAGAGTCTGCAGTCAATACTAGGTTCACACTCATTTTTTAATGGATTTTACTGCATCAATGCAGCATGGCATGGAGGCAGTTAAGAGAGTAGTTAAGGAAGCCCAGGGTGTTTTAAAAAGGGGCCTTGGGCTGATCTAGTTTATTGGGACTGGTATCTCTCCACTCTTCCTCCAATTTCTGGGACCATCATTTCCGAATGAAATGTAAAAATGTACTTTATCTGAAAAGAAGACTTTTAACAACGAAGCAACAATCTATTTCTGTTTCCCCTTTAGCTTAGGTAAAATGCATCCGATGTTGTCCAGCTGCAGTTCCGGCCTGTAAATCTTGAAAAGGCTTTGCTTCGAAATCCTCTCAAGGCTTCGGCCATCCCTTTTACTGATGCACCGCTTTACCACACTTATCCTTCAACACAACTTTCGGTTAACATGCTTGGACACAGCACTGTGAACAGCCTATTTTTTTTAGCAATGACATCTCAGTATTAAAGTTTTATTTTTAATGACTTCTCTTATTTAATTTTTTCCCCCACAAACTTAAAACTTATGTTTAAATTAAATGTCAGCTGTAAAATTTAAAGTGAACAGAAATAAACCCTACATATCACTGTGTGGAATTAACCTATATATTATTAGGCCTTCTTTTTCAATGCACTACTGAAATAAACGCATTAATGACATTCTAATAAATTGAGATGGACTAGTAATGGTCTGACTCTACTTTGTGTTTTCGATTTCAGAAGTGGACCAAAGCAAAGCTCGACTTTCAAACAAAAAATAAAACAAGGGGTTGTAATATCGACTTCAGCTCTTTCTATTGTCCCGCCTAAACTTGTTTTATCTGATTTTTATAGACTGCTTGTATGTTGCCCAGCTTTCCATTGCTCGCCTGGGTTTCCCCCCTTTGTTCTTCTGCGTCTGGAACACGTATGAGACAATGAGCCCATTCCCCTGCTGAGCTGAGCTTCCAAATTTCTGAATTCTACTCTGCTTGACTCCTCTTAGCTACTCTAAGCTTTATTCCCTCCAGCTTCCAATCCTACATCAGCTGCCCAGTGTTTGGTATTGCAAATAAACAAGCTCATGTCTACAACACACCTCGCTGTAGTGTCAGAACTGTCAGTCTGGAGCCAAACTTCTAGACCAAAGTTCTAGTCCAAATTTCACACTCCGAAACCAAATATTTTAATGTTAATATTACGTTTTGAAGTGAACATCTCTCTCTCAAGTTCTCACACCATATATTATGGTTTTAATTTACAGCATCAGAAATTAATATGGAACGCTATAACCAGGGTTCTTACGCATTTACATTTCTAGGTATCACAGTTTTCCAGATTACAATTTCAACTGATTTTAATTTCAATTTAAGGATTATCTGAACATCTGAATAAAATGTTTTATTAATCATGAAAAAAACACAATGTTGGCTTCTGAGTCATCTGTAAAGAAAACTGGTTTGTTAAAATGTTTCCTGCAAGTAAAATCAGCTCTGCTTTACATCTTTAACAGATTTATCAAATCTGGAGGGAATTATCCTAAACTAACTATAAATTTGCACAGTTTATGTGTATGTTTTATACCTTTATAATGCTTGTAAAAGTCCAAAGTAAAGAGTTTCAGTGCCTTTCTATCAACACGTTTGACAAAATTCAAGTTCAGATGCAAAAAGATAACGAATGTAAATTAAATTATAACATTTTAATATAAGAAGCCCTTTATTGCCCTTTATTCTTCATTAAGGAATAAACTCTGGAAACTCATATTGTTGCATACCCTCCCCTTATCCACACTCAAACAGTTTAAAACTATACCAAAAAAATTTTAATGTGTGTTCGGGAGTAAGTCCGTCTAGGGTGACCATCCCTTTTTTTTTATTGGCCAAAGACTGATATTGTGTATTGAATTTAAATTTCTAGGCAGAGATGAGAACAGAGCAAAAACAGGCATTACTAACCCAGCACCTTTCCTTCCTAAGCCACCTTAACACATTCCTAATACTGATTAGTGTCCATGTGGGCTCCACACACCAATCGTATTCAACTGAAGCACCCAGTTTCACTCAGGAGAATGTGATGCTGTTGCTAGTACAGACTCACGAACCAAGGTCAGGCTTATATCCCAACTCACACATGTAAACGCAGACAGAATGCCCAGAGGCAGTGGAGAGCAATGAGAGGGCGCAGAGAAAGGAAACACCTTTTGTTGTAATTTACATTCAACTGAGAGCTGCTGCTGCTGCAAACTACGAAGATTGGAGCCTTGTGGAAGAAATAAGTAAGAACTTCAAGTGCAGTCATTTTAAGGATTAGCAATGGTGATAGGGATGAGATGCAGGTTATTGACTGAGTACAAAATTCTTTCAAACACCCAAATTATATTAGATTGAAATATGAAAGCACGTAGAGATCAAAAATAATAACAAGAATGAACATTTACTCTAAACTGCACACTTTTAGAGCCGACAGTGCATTTACTGTGAGCTGTGTTTGTCACTGATTCAGGTCAGTTAAGACACAACACATGGTACAATAATTTTGAATATCTGTATGTTTAAGAATGCAGACACTAAACTAAAGGTGACCTGAATAAAATGGAAACTAAGCAGTGTCTCAGTTATTTAAGCAGGTGACATCTGTTTTTCTTAGGAGGGAAACAATAAAAGTCCACCAAGTGATGGGAAAATATCATCAGCTCTTATAACAAATTTGAAAATGCCATTCAAAGCACGTTTGAAGAATAACGCATGACTCCGAAAAAAAAAAAACACCTGCACTGACTCAAGCTGGGGCTGTGCCACTGCTTTATTTGAGAAGTACTTGTTTTTGAAATTCTCTTATGCTTCACTTCGGGAAGAGAAAGATGTTGGCCAATATGTGCAAAACACAGTTCTGTGTTGAAACTGTTCAAACTCATGGTTCATGTGGTTTTTTCTGTATTTTTGACAAAAACCCAGCAATGAAGAAAAGCAGAAAACTCTGGGGTCTGAAAGAAAACTATTTTTTTTTTGTGAGCGCTACATTAACTTTTAAAACCACACAGCTAGGTCTGCAAGTGAAGTTACGAAAGAAAAATAAAACAGATGATAAATTCACTGAGCAAGGGAAGATGATCACAAGCTGTTAATCCTGATAAGAAATCTTAAAATTATTAATTAGAATTAGTCAATTGTTTCAGATGTTGTACTGTACTGAAACTAGATCAGAGTTCAGTTCAAAAAACTTAAAACTGAATGGATTTATGTCCATAGTTCACCCATTTGAAATGCTTAGCTAAATTCACAGCCCCAACATGAGCTAGCTTCAGTTTATTTCTTGGTTTGTATTAATCATTGGTCTATGATTAGTCTCAGCACTCATTGTAATTTTCAGTATGTTGGGCACTGTCGTGTATGAAGACTGCTTTCTTGACAAATGTCCAGAAGACAGTACGAAAGGTCAATGCTAAAGAAGCTGGTTGTTCACGGAGTGCTGTATGCAAGCATATTCAATGAAAGTTGATTGAAAGGAAAAAATGTGGTAGAAAAAGGTGAACCAGCAACAGGGATAACCAAAGCCTTTAGAAGACTGTCACCCAAAATCCATTCAAGAAGTTTCACAAGGAATGGACTGAAGCTGGAGTCAGCTCAGTACTGGACTGCTGCTCAGTGGTCGAAAGTCCTCTTTTCAGGTAAAAGTAAAGTTTGCATTTCACTTGGATATCAAGGTCCCAGAGTCTTGAGGCAGAGGAGAGGAGCAGAGTCCACGTTGCTTGAAGTCCAGTGTTTCCACAGTCTGTGATGTTTTGGGGTGCCATGTCATCTGCTGCTATGGTCCACTGGTCAACAAATCAGCAAAAGGACAGTTATTACATCTATTTTTTGTAAGTTTGTTGTGTTTGTGTTAAAGTTTAAAGAACTATAGTTCAGTTTTAGCACAAAGGAAGAGAAAGCAACGTTTGTTTCTTGAGCTCATACTTAATTAATGTATTTAAAGGGACCACTGTAGCCTTGTGGCTACTTGTCTTTCCACTTTGTAAGACTCCACTTTGTAAGACTCAAAATAATCCATAGACCTCTTTGTCTTTTTTCGCCAACACTTTCGTCTGACTATAGGAATTAATCAGAAAAAAGCTTAAATGTACATTGCTTCTTCTCTCCATTACACTGGGATTGTGGATATAAAAACTGCTTGATTGTTCTTTTGTGCATTAGGGGAATAGAGCTATCAGATGATTTCATTCAAGGGTGTTTCAGATCAGAGAAAATGGCTAGCTTTTTCATCTCAAAAGTTTTACTTCAGTGCAGTTAAACTGCTAAAATATTTCCAAATGTGACCAGACAGTCTCTGATCCAAAAGCACAAAAGGCCGAGTTCCAGCTAAGACAGAGGCCGTATTAGATATTAGTGGGTTGGAAAAAACTGCACAGTGTTACACATGTAAGTGTGTGTTTGTGTATTATCAGCTGAAATATCAAAGCAAAATGTGCTTGTGTGTGTGCCTACTTCACATCTGAGCTTGTTTCACATATCGGATAATCAGGGTGTTTCTGACATACACACAAAAAGAAGTTTGACTCTAATTGGCTGGGTGTGAATTTCTCTCTGGAAGGGTTTGATGTGAGAAGGAAGGGGCAGAGCTGAGCAGTTTTAGGACAGACTGTTCACAGACGGCGAGGGCGGGCAGCCTCATAGAGGATGACAGCAATTACCACAGCTGAAGCCCAGAGAAGTTACAATCCAGACTGACATGTGCACACATATACAACAAACACATTTCCAACCTCTCCCTAATTTCTACTTTCCACCTAAGGAAAGTCACTTGTTAATAACACTATATATATATCTGCTGAGAGCATTTATGGTGATTGTAAATGACAGACTGGGTCCAAAACACAAAATGAACAGTTAAAACTTGAGCATATCTTTTCTTTAAACATTTAATTAGAAACCCCTGAAATCTTGTTTGCATAGTGTAAAAATATGATGTGACACAGGGTCCCATTTTTCCAAGCCACTCCTCAAAATGGGAAAGACATACCACCCTAGAATACTTCCAACTTTTGTCCTCTAGGCATTTTGTGAGGTGTACTAAAGGGAAGAGGGTTGCTGGGAATGCCATCACTAGCAATGCTGGTTCTGTCTATCCATCTTTTGCTCTATCTTACCATTGCTCTTGAAAAATGACACCAATATAATTTAACCCCAACTTCAAAGGAGCTTTCCACTTTTTTTCTAATTGAGAACCATGGCCTAAGACTTTGAAAAGCTAACAAGCTTCCTGGCTTCTTTAGTGCACCTTGATGGACTTAGTCAGAAGACGCAAACAGAAACAAATTTACAAAAAGCAAAGATCTTGGAGGCAAGTGGCTGAAATGAGGTTCGTTACTGAGTGGCCAGCCTCAGTCTTAGTGACAGACTATTGACCTTCGTTATGTGGGAGGAGGTTTGGAGTACAGAACCTTAGGTTATATTCTGTTAATGGTGATATACATCAAAAATATATATGATGTTCATTATTAGCAATTAAATAAAAATTAAATACAGATCAAATCTGAATTCAAATCTTTGTTTTGAACATCCCAATTGCAAATGCGTTATGCAAATCCAACATTCCTGTAAATGGTTCAATCAAGACAAACAGATGGCATGTACAGCTAAGAAGTCAAGGACACGTCTCTATACTGGATCTCATCCTTCATGCAAATTACAGTTTGTGTACAGTAGTTCTTGAGTCTAATTTCAGGAGATTACATTGTGCATTCAGGTGAAAACATTATGCAAATGAATAGTGTGAAACCAATGTACAAAAAGAGATATAGTGCAAGTGATGTATTCCAATGTCTCAAGTGTTATGCAGCGGATTTAGAAAAACTGGAAAATCTTAGCATACTGATTTTTTCAAAGCCTGACACTTGTCGTCATGATATATAGAATCATTCAAGAATGCATTTTATATGTAAATAAAAAGTTAAATGAACGGAAACAAGGTCATACTGAGACAGGGAACTTAGTTTCAAATCGTTCAATCTGACCTCAGAACTACTTCTTGGAAACAGTGAACGGGGCAAACAATTATTAGCTTAGAAAACACAGGGACGTGAGATATAATGTTAAATCAAACTTTACCCGAAACCAGATCAGTCATACATTTAAAATGAATACATGGGCCCTGATCTTATTTCTAACTTTTAAACAAAGGTAGACTTTTGCTGAATAGAAAGCATTAACGTTGTTTGTTCTGGTAGTACAGGAATTGTGATTAGCTGTTTGGCATTAAAAACAGACAGCTTACAGTTCTGTAAATACATACATTAGTACATACAGTGCTGTGAAAAACTATCTGCCTCCCTAAAGATTTCTTCACCCTTTGCTTTTCTGTCACATTTAAATGTTTCAAACATAACAGACCAAGAAAACCTGAGTAAATACAGCTCAAATAGCTAATTTATTATGGGAAAAAAGTTAGCTTTGTTAAAAAAGCCCACTTTGTTAAATCAGAAATGAAATATGATTTTAACTGCTTTTTTTGAAAACAAACACTCAGGCCTGGGTACTACCAGAGTTGCAGAATCAAGAAATAACTTAAAGTGCCTGTCTGATAGCAGGAAGTAGCTGAAAGCTTCTCAAAAGCACAGACATTTCAGAATTGGAATCATCTTTATTGGTCAGGTTTGTGCACACAAACAAGGAATTTCACTACGGTCCCACCATGCTCTCAATGTACAGACATTGTAAATACAAATATTTAAGGCTAAGACTTGCAACTGCAACCACAATTGGCCATTGTGCACAAATGGAGAAAATATCTAGCAGTGCTGAACCTTCCCATAAATGTAAGCCTAGCAAAGTTATTTTAGCTCACAAAATAACCGAGAACAACTAAACAACTAAAACACTGCAAGCAGAGTCTTTCCACAATTTGGGTCTGTGCTCATTATCCAACAAAAAGAAAGAGACAGATCAAAAATGACATCTGCGAGAGAACTCCAAAGAGAAAACCGAAAAAAAAAACACAAAGTTCCGCCCAAAACATAAATTGAAGATCCCCCAGACCTTTAAAAAATAATTACTGTGGGCTATTTGTTGCATATCTGATGAAACAATCAACAACAATCTTGTCTCTAGTAGAAAATTCTGAAAGAGAATGCCAAGTCATTAGCTTGTTACCTTATGCTCATGTGCACTTGGGTCACATAGCAGAATAATGATCTAAATCACACCAGCAAGTCCACCTATAAACGGCTTAAAAGTTAAGGTTTTGGAGTGACCTAGATTTAAATCTGATTAAGATGTTGTGACATTTCTTTAACCCGGCAGTTTATGCTTAAAAACCTTCCAAAATGACTTCAAAAATATCACAAAATAATCCTGCATAGAAGAGTGGGACAAAATTCCTCCACGGCGATGTAACAGACTCATTGCCAGCTATCGCAAATGTTTGTTAGTACGCTTGTCTCAAGCAGATCTTAGGTCGAGAGGCAGTTATCTATTTCTATGGGGCAAGGTTTGTTTGGTTAGTTGTTTGGTTAGTTGCCCTTAAATGATATCATCCTTATTAAACAGCAGCTAGTGTTTAATGATCCAAAACATTTGGGTGTGACAAAAAAGCAACAAGAGAAATCTGCAATTGGGGAGATACTTTATACTGTTTTATTTTCACAAACAAGATACATTTTTACCTTTATATTAAAGGTTTAAAATATAAGATTTAAAGTTTCCTATTTATTTAGAATATCTTTTTTTTAATTCAAGACAAAGTTGAAAGAACATGCTACTTTTGACTGTGAGTTATTTGTTTTAGTTCCAGGAGTTTTGCCATTTCATTTAGAGGATTGTGTTCAGAAAAAGAAAAATTAATCTGATGAAATCTAACAGCAGCAAAGCATCATCAGCGGTAGGATGATGTAAAAGTGCTCTGGTTAAACAGCTATTTTCATGTGACTGACAGCCAAAACTAACTAGCATGCTGTTAAAGATTGCAGCACAAAGCAGACAATGGACCAAGCCAGGGAAAAAGAACATTATTTCAGATTGCATAACAAACGACGAATGCTACAAGTCTAAAAAGAGAACTTTAGTCACTTCTGAAAGATGACATTCATAAGACCTCATAACCATTTGCAAATCCCCAAACCTCTTTTCTAGTTTTATTTGTTTCACATATTTAACATGATAGACACGGATTTAAGACAAATCTATGACTATTAGATAAAATCACAAACCTGAGTGAAGTTGTACCCCCCACAACCTTCTTCAAATCAAACAAACATTCACGCTGATTTGTGCAGCAAAAATTTTTCATTTGTGCCGCTTTCATTTTAAAGATTCCAGAGGTCATAAACAAAACTTTTTGCTGCAATATTGAGATCAATTTTGAGATCATCTGATAACTACAAAACAAATGCACCTGAAACTGCACCACTGAGCAAATGGCAGTTTTGTCAATATTTAAATGAAACAATATTAAGGCATTTAGGAGAAAATCCATCACTCATTGTAGTAAATCACAGCTAGAGCAAAATGTGTCAGATTCTTAAAGACCAGCATTTGTTGGGAGCAACATAGAGTGTATGGAAATAACATTGTCTGCTGTAAGCTGGAAGTAATTTTGATGCAGGTGAGGAGAAAAAAAAACAACAATCCTAAAATGTTGAATCATAATATCTACCTAAATGTTTTTACTGCCACAGTCAACATTTTCTACTTTGATTAATGTCCATATGACGTTTTCACTTACTGTGTTATTAAGGAGACACAAAAGAATGGTTGGGACAGAAAAATCTGATCAGATTTCATCG
The DNA here is from genome assembly GCA_036173005.1 of Crenichthys baileyi. Lineage (NCBI taxonomy): Eukaryota > Metazoa > Chordata > Actinopteri > Cyprinodontiformes > Goodeidae > Crenichthys > Crenichthys baileyi. The sequence goes on along the minus strand of JAHHUM010002940.1, from coordinate 253,290 downwards.
TTGATATATATTTATATATTATATTTATATATATGTATATTAATAGACTAATAAATGGATTCCACATTATTTTTCCCCTCAACATTTTGCTTTACCTCTTATGAGATACATAAGCCTGGTGGGGTAAGTTTAGCAGAAGATAGTGGTTAAAAGAAGGGCAGCAATATGGAGAAGAAGGGGTCAAAGTCATTGTGAACCTGCTATGGAATTGCAGTCATGAAAACATATGTAATGACAGACAATTCATGTGTCATTGCACCCTCTGTCTCCATAAATCTATTTGTTCATCCATCATGACAGTTGTTATTAAACTCTACCGTAGCGAAAGTTTAAACTTGGAATATTTTAAACAAAATCCAACTCTAGTCAGCACTACTTTCTGTTGGAAATATGTAAATATCTTCAACAACTGAAGTTGGTCTTTGACAGAGGTTCATATTGAAAGAATAAAGGAACTGTGTGGACAATCATCCCATAACTCAAACAGTTCTCCTCAGGACAGGACGGACTAAGTTTAATAAAAGACTATGACAGATAGATGAGGCACACCTGTCACACTCTGTATCTCTGTCCCCGGATTTCTCCACCTCTTTTTAGTGAAATTTGTTACTGTAATACTAAAAAAGAAAAAGAAAATCAAAGAAAGAGATGTGTGGAGCAAGCTACAGCGTCCCCGACCAAACAAAATTCCTAAGCTCAGAGATGCTTACTCAGACAGCAGGGCTGAATCCATCTTTCTGACAGAATCATTTCCAAAAGCCCAAACCCCCAACGGGCTCCTGGATGCGCTTCAGACATGCACCGGCTGGGATATGGGGGTGTCAGTGTGTGCGAATGCAGAATTTAAAGTGTGGCACAAACAGGTTTTAACCTCATTCTTTCTTCTCAATAGACAATAAACAGAATTAATCATGCACTCCTTTTCTTACATCAAACCTAGAACTGTCACAATATATTTGATTTGGAGATACTGGAACACACACCAATAATTTTGTATACATAAACATAGATCCAGCTAGGCCCCCAAATTCTGATAAACTGCCCCTTTGGGTTGTGAAACTTTATTATTGTGTGAGGTATTGACAGACAACCGCTGGCTGATTTAAAAGGTCAACACCCCTGCAGCAAATGAATTGAATTAACTCAAGATTATGGTTACAACCATAGCCTTGAGTTATGAGAACAGCCCATAAGCATGTAAGGTTAGACCTCCATAATGGATATGCCCTCATACATAAACATAGTTGTAATTAAATTCTCATGACATCTCTCCACCAACTGTTCCTGTTCAATTACCACCCTATCAGTTTGAAACCTGTCACGTGCTGCATTGTTAATACAAGTCTTGCAACTTTCATGACCTATTGAAGTCAGATTTTTAAGTTTTCAGTGCAACATTTCCTATTCTAATGCAGCTTGCAGATAATGTTGCAGTTGTGCAATTGCAATCAGTGACACAAATGATTTCTAAAATGAAAAGTAAATATTTCTCCCCTGAGAGCATGCATATGACTATTAAAGACCATATTGACAATAAGCTTAGTACATTAGTATTTGCTTGTTAAACTATTATTAAGGCACTGATGCCAATCATAAGCAATAAATTGGATTCTCTATAAATGATGCCTTTAAGCTAGCGCCATTATTAACTGGCACTTTGCTATGCAAAACTGTTAGTATTCACAATTTTGCAAGAGAAAATTTAGGTACAGTACAGACCAACAGTTTGGACACACCTCATTCAAAGAGTTGTCTTTATTTTCATGACTGAATATTGTAGCTTCACACTGAAGGCATCAAAACTATGAATTAACACCTCTTCTGCGCTGCACAAAGGTGGTTGGAACCAAAGATCTCAAACTTGGACTCATCAGAACAAAGCACAGATTTACACTGGTTTAATATCCATTCCTTGTGTTCTTTAGCCCAAACAAGTCTCTTCTGCTTGTTGCCTGTCCTCAGCAGTGGTTTCCTAGCAGCTATTTTACCATGAAGGCCTGATTCACACAGTCTCCTCTTAACCGTTGTTCTAGAGATGTGTCTGCTGCTAGAACTCTGTGTGGCATTGACCTGTTCTCTAATCTGAGCTGCTGTTAACCTGCGATTTCTGAGGCTGGTGACTCGGATTAACTTATTGTCCGCAGCAGAGGTGACTCTTGGTCTTCCTTTCTTGGGGCGGTCCTCACGTGAGCCAGTTTCTTTGTAGCGCTTGATGGTTTTTGCGACTGCACTTGGGGACACTTTCAAAGTTTTCCCAATTGTTCGGACTGACTGACCTTCATTTCTTAAAGTAATGATGGCCACTCGTTTTTTCTCTTTACTTAGCTGCGTTTTTTTCTTGCCATAATACAAATTCTAACAGTCTATTCAGTAGGACTATCAGCTGTGTGTACTGTATCCACCTCCTGCACAAACACAACTGATGGTCCCAACCCCCATTTATAAGGCTTGAAATCCCACTTATTAAACCTGACAGGGCACACCTGTGAAGTGAAAAACCATTTCAGGTGACTACCTCTTGAAGCTCATCAACAGAATGCCAAGGTGTGCGTAGCAGTAATCAAAGCAAAAGGTGGCTACTTTAAAGAACCTAGAATATAAGACATATTTTCAGTTGTTTCACACTTTTTTTGTTCAGTATATAATTCCACCTGGTTCCCACCGTGAAGCATGGAGGAGGAGGTGTGATGGTGTGGGGGTGCTTTGCTGGTGACACTGTTGGGGATTTCTTCAAAATTGAAGGCATACTGAACCAGCATGGCTACCACAGCATCTCGCAGCGGCATGCTATTCCATTCGGTTTGCGTTTAGTTGGACCATCATTTATTTTTCAACAGGACAATTACCCCAAATACACCTCCAGGCTGTGTAAGGGCTATTTGACCAAGAAGGAGAGTGATGGGGTGCTGCGCCAGATGACCTGGCCTCCACAGTCACTGGACCTGAACCCAATCGAGATGGTTTGGGGTGAGCTGGACTGCAGAGTGAAGGCAAAAGGGCCAACAAGTGCTAAGCATCTCTGGGAACTCCCTTTAAGACTGTTGGAAAACCATTCAGGTGACTACCTCTTGAAGCTCATCAACAGAATGCCAAGAGTGTGTGTAGCAGTAATCAAAGCAAAAGGTGGCTACTTTGAAGAACCTAGAATATAAGACATATTTTCAGTTGTTTCACACTTTTTTGTTCAGTATATAATTCCACATGTGTTAATTCATAGTTTTGATGCCTTCAGTGTGAAGCTACAATATTCATAGTCATAAAAATAAAGGCAACTCTTTGAATGAGATGGTGTATCCAAACTTTTGGTCTGTACTGTATATTTCTTCCATCTTGAACAGAAAACAAAAAAATAACTAAAGCAATACTACTTCAGTGCTGTTGTCTTGCCATTCTGGCTTACTCAGTTGCCCAATTAATGTCCTTTTACAGACAGAGCTAAGGCTAAAGTTGAAATTTTATGTTCCAACGGATGATCCAGTCCTTTAATTGAAACCATTTGGAGTAAATAAGTTGCATTAGTCCAAGTTTTAGGTATGATACTATTCTGACTGTTGTGTGCGGTGGGTCAAACACAAAGCTGGTTTTGATACAATAAAAAAAAAAAAACAACAGCTGCAACTGGCAACAGCTTTATGAGCTCTCTAGGGAGATTTTCCTGGAAAAACAGCAATGGGTAAACAACACTGTGAGGATTTCAATAATTTATTGTTTAAATAATAAAAAAAATCTGTGATACTTTTTCAGTGCTGACCAGATACTTTTCAATTCTGCAGATTTATTTCACTGTTTCTTTTTCATACAGTAATGGGAGATTTTTGCTGCCCTGTGTCAAAATACACACAAATAAAAAATCTGTGTTATGTTCAATCTCCTCCACCTCCATGATGTTTGTGCATCAGTGCTTTGGAAAACGTTGCTCTAAAAGGTCAGTAAAAGTGATCCTCAAAGAGCTGTCACATCTTTGTTTTTCCAAAATGTCAAAGGTACCTGTGAGAAAACTCATTCATTTTTGGACCAGCACAGAATATTTAATCAAGTTCAGATAAAATTCCTTTGGGAAAAGCCTCAACAATAGAACTGCCATTGTTAGAAAAAGCATTCAAAAACTCCACAAATTAGATGAGCTAAATTCAGGTAACCTTACCTGTAAATTGGATCCTGCATCACAATCATCTTGCTCTCATCCCAGGTCCACTCTTTCTTCTGTAAGCACACCACAAGCTTCATTTAACCAAAATTCTAAATGTGACACATATATAGAGCCCTACAAATGTAACCCTTAAACTTTTTTTTACATTTTGTAAAATTAGAATCACAAACCTGAATGTATTTTGGAGGGATTTACAGGACACAACTATATAAAGTTGCGCTTTGTTGTAAAATTGAATGGTGAACTTTTATTCTTTACATTGCTTCCTGGCTGCTTTCTGACTAATACTCTCTGTTAGTTTAGATGGATGGCCATGCCTTTATGTGTTTGCAGTTGTGCCATACTTTGTTTTATATTCCCTCAGTTTCACAAGTATGCAATGCTTTGCATTTGTTTATTAGATAAAATCCCAACAAAATCAATTGAATTTTGTAATGCGACAAAATATGAAAAGGAATTCAGGAGGCAGGATTCCTTCTAGGGACAAAAACAAATAGTCCTTAATTACATGCAGCAGAAGAACCTGTGTATATAAAAAACATCTTTAAGAAGAGTTCATGTGTGCTTTTCATTTCTTTTTGTTATTTGTCCATTTGATTAAATCTATCATTCAGTTTAAGGTCACAATCAAAATGTCAACCCACCAGGACACAGGATTTATTTCATATTGATTTCTGTCTCCACAGAGGGCTTTGTTTACTTGAGTCATTCAATCCCTCTCATCTACGGCCTATCAGTTCACCCGCCATCCTCTGAGATGTAAATAGCTCGCTGGCTGGAATATGACATTTCAGATTTTAGGAGACAAGAGGGCAGGTGATGGCAAATCTTCACTGGCTTTTATTTATTTACTTCACATTTAGCCTTTAATTATGTTTTTCATAACTGTTCAGTCATTTTAACAGATATGTCTTTGACATTTTGAAGTATAAATTGTAATTTTCATGATCTTTGCGTGCACTGTAAAGTTTGTGTGCTATGTTGAAAGCAATTGCTCCAACCATGTGGGTACCCATAAGCACCAGTTATTCTGCAGGTGATTAAACCACTCATGTTTCCTTTAACTCTTTTGTCATCTCTGAACTCCCTCAGCTCCTTTCATTTCCACTCTTTCATTGGTTTCGATCACCATAGAGCAGCATGTCCTTTCCCACTTTCTGTCCTTTCTCACCTCGGATAGCCATCTAATTAGGTAAAACATCAATCCTTCAGTCTGCAACGAGCAAGATTACCACAAATGCTGCTGCTTAAAATATAATGGTTTAAGTATAGCATTACAGCCGACAGTAACCATGGTCCATGAAGTAACCAGTGCTTCACGAATAAATTCAGTAACCTTTAGCAACCTCAGTGAAGGTCTTGTTTTTCAGTATTTTTCGGCTGGGAGCTAAATTTGGAGCTTAGTATTGTGTTAGAGTGTCTTTAATTATTTCCATTTGCCAGAATCAATATTAGTGACTTGTTTAACTACTTCAAATTTAGATGTTTAGATATTTTTTTACAGAGCAGAATTGCCTTTTATACTGTATGACTTGGGTAAAACACTTGGGTATCCTTTCACAAGCATCTCACATTAGTTTGAGGGATTTTTGGCCCATTTCTCCAGACAGAAATGGTGTCTCTTAGATTTGTAGACCACCTTGTGCTCCTTGATGTTTTTACTTTGAACTCATACAGAAAAGACAAACAGATGGACATAAAAGAAATCCTAAATGATACATAAACTTAATAATTACTACCCATTTTAAAGTTATAGTCACTAGTAGTAAATTTTAACTTAAAGATGTAATAGAAAACAAATCTCCTTGGAGTTGCCATCAGACTAACCTGAATATGTTGAATATGATTATTCAGCATATTCAGGGTCAATTTAATTAGTAAATGCATACACATAAGGAACCTAATTGAATTTATCTTTCTAAAAAACGACGGGCAAGTTAAATTCTATTTTTAAAGGGTTTTGGGATCCCAAAAAACCCAAAATTTTTTTTTAAAAATAACTATATAAATAAATAAAATAGCTGTTTCTAGGGAAAAAAATAATTGTTTAGCCAAAATAAACATCTATCAATGAATTGAACAAAAACATAAATGAAATTATCACTGGGAGCCCTTTGGCTACCATTGTACTTTATAAATACGGGATGGTGTTGCGCTTTATGGCAAATTGTACCCAAGGAAGGAGGCAACTGGAGGAGATCTACAATTCCCTTTCTAATGACATGCCTGATTTTTATTTTTCTATGATTTCTCACAAGGAAAGAAAATTCATTTTTGGTATCCAATAAAATACATCCACTCGAATTTAAACAAAGTAATTAAAAACAAAAAGAGCACTGTCTCATTATTCTGGCATTTAGCAAATATAAAAAAAAATTGTAACCTTAACCAACTTAAAATGGTAAAACATCTGCCTGATTTAATGTCAGACAGTGAGAAAACATGTTTGTTTTTCTATAAAGTGTGTGTACAATAAATATCTGGCTTTAACTGTATACTGTGTGCTCTGTGTGCATTTGACCATCAATCACTCTGCAAAGAACTCTCCCATGACCTCCAAAAAAGGTTTTCTAGCTGTTCATCCTTTGGGTCATATTTGAGTTGTCAAAGTGACTTTGTCCCTGTTTGTTACTCTATTGTTGCTTTTTTATGCTCAGGCACTAAAAATCAACTGATCTGGGTTTTCCAGTCATCTCAGAAAAGTTTTCCTATGGCAAGGTTGTGTCTTGCAAGACATCAATGAGGGGGTCATAAAAACCAGAGGAGCACACATGACACATTTTCTAGTTTCAAAGCTAAAATTAAAGTTTTAAAAATGTTTATATAGTTGTAAAAACTGTTCAAAAATATTTTTGTGTTGTAGTAGTCTAAATTTCTTAAAGACAAGAAGGGGTGTTGCAGAAGGTTTGTACCAACTCACTTTTGGAATTTGAAAAGTCACTTCTTTATGGCAATAAAACCTAACAACAAACTGAGTAATATTCACTGCAATGATCATCATGGGTGTTAACTTAAATATTAGCTCTTGCTTTTAACTAACCAACACTAAAGAGAGCAAAGGAAATAAATCACTCACTTTTTTCTTTTTTCTCAAGGTAACCTTGACGCCATCTGTAGACACCACAATGTGAACTTTCTTCTTCTTTATGTTTTTCACCTTGAACTCATACTGCAAAGACAAATAGATGGATGGAAAACAGTCAGCTGGGTTAAAGTAAAAAATGACAAACTGCGCTAGAAAATGAACAGAGCCTATTCTAGTTTACATGCAACTTTAACAAGGTATTAAATGAGATCCAGCTTCATAAATTTACAAATAGGCACAATTCTGCTTTGCAAATATATTTTAAAGCAACAGATGGTCTTATCTAGATGTTCTCACAGGAAGGAGCCTCAGAGCTTTATTTGACCAAAATCATGGAAAGCATGAGTTTCAGCTTGTTTAAAACAAGACAATTCCTGAGTTTAATAAATGAGCTTGATTAAGACTTATGTGCTGAGAATTTATACCTTAACAATCAGACTCTGAAAACTATGCATGCCACCGCTGCCTGTTTAGTCATGCTCAGAGTCAAACAAGACTATAGCAGGCTATAGGCAACATTTGCCTAATCTTAAGATCAGGTTTATTTTAATGCTGTGTTCAATTTCTGGAGGAAAGGCATACAGACACATGCAGCAATCACATCCGTCCCATAAAATCATCTGCATATTCCAGTGCATTCAGAAATTACAAAGGATTGGACAGTTGCTGCAGCCTTCTGCAGTAATGACTGCCCAAATACAGTTTCTAAGATCTGAAAGGATGCTCAGTGCAAAATGGGAAGAAATCAGAACTTTGGACTTGAATTAAACAACATCAGTTAACCAATGTCAAATAAACAATTTCTTTTAAATAGGAAATTTTACAAATATTTTTAATGCATTTGTACAATGTCTACATGCTATTACATAGTAAATATATATTTGTGGTCCTCACTGATGATCTTTGAATTCAACCCATTTCAAATTAAAAATGAAAGATGTTGCTTTTTTTCTTTCAGTACATCATCCCTAGTTGATAAACTCTATTTAGATTGTTCTGTGCTTTCACCTGGGTGTACAAAATATTGATTTTGTTATTGGGTTTCTCTTTTTCTTTTCCAAGAAAAACTCCAGTTCTTGTAAAGACGGTGTGTGTGCTACAAGAGTGCAATAAACTGCTGCCTTGCAAAGAACAGACTCAGTTTTTAATATGAGATAGTAAAACATACAAAAATAACAAAAAATGTGCAATATGTTTTATTTTTGGAACAAAATATGGACTGTTTGTTGGACACTGACAGGATGAAGTTATGTCAGTGGATACAGTGAGTATGTGATAAGAGGGGCACGAAATAACTCAAATGATAAGAGGGGCACAAAATAAATCAAGTGATAAGAGGGGAAAAAAATAACTCAAGCTTCTTGTGCTGCTTAAACAGCAACACAAGAAGCTTTAACAGCATAGGGCAACAGCCCAATCAACTCCTTGCTGTGTTTGCTGGAAGAGTCCCAACTGTTACATCTATCTATCTATCTATCTATCTATCTATCTATCTATCTATCTATCTATCTATCTATCTATCTATCTATCTATCTGTACACTTGCAAATTTTAGTGAAAATTTTTGTGCCACTGTGTATGCACCCAGTCCTACAAAATAAACGACAAGTCGAAAATAAACAACAAAGATCTTCAGAGCCTGGTATAGAAGGCAAAAATTCAGGTCACACAGACATTGCAGCCGAGTGATTGCTTCATGTGGCTCATGAACTCCTCATGAATCATCAAAGCCTCCACATCCTGTTTCTTGGATTAAATCATTAAACCTACATATCTGAATTTGTTTCTTATTCTTCAAGCAAAAAATAAAAAAAATCAAATTTTTTTGATTATTTATAAACAGCCATTTAAACTGGTGGGGTCCAACAATTTGGTCCCAACAAAATCATTCTCCTGAGGACAGTGCAGATTGAAACTTCAGGCCTCATAAATAGAGTCAAACACGCCCACCCACAGCCAATTTGTTCAGAACTGGTGACTTTTGTGAGCACCAAGGTTCTCCCGGCCAATCAATGGCACACATCCATCTCAATTTACCATGCTCTCTTTAGAGAGAGGGAATGGATAAAGAGGGGCGGTTAAAAGTGTGACAAAGAGAAGAGAGAGATGAATGGAGGTGCAAAGGAAGACAAAGAGAAGGTGAGGGAGGGAACCTAGAGTTAGTCTAAAATATGAAGGTTAATTAAAAGCTCAGATCATTAAGTTCGCAATTACACCAACTCAAAGTCTTAAATGTTCAAACTGTCGTGTTGCCTTTAGCTGCTCGATGAGGTGAAAACCACAAGGTTTACAATTTCTATCTATCTATCTAGATATACATATATATATAAATATTGATATATGTATATCTACAGATACAGATATATAAATATATATTCATATATCTATATATCCAAAGAGATCTATACACACACACACACTCTGTGCCTCCTGCTGCGCAACTCTCTCCATGGGTAGAGAAATGGCAACAACGGTGGTGGCTCAAAGACACCTGTGGCTAACACTACGTCCCAGAAGGGGGACAGGGCTGTTTACCTGAGCCACTGTTGCTTGCACCCTGCTCCTTTGTGCATTGTTGATGATCTGTTAAACCCGGTTGTTTTAACAGATTCCTTATGTCTGTTGATTCATTGACGCTGAAGAAAATAACTATGAGTAGCTTACATATCAGCCTTTTTCTGTAGATGCCTGCCTCACAATTTTTGTAAAGATAGTTTAATGAATAGACTCCAATGCAAAGAAAGCTCTGCAATCCTACAACCAAAAGAGAACACTGTAATACAGACAGTAGTACAGAAGTTTTCTTCAGATGTGTAATAAAATTACAGCACTTGAAATTCCTGGAATATCTTCTCAGTTTATGATGTGTGTCACAGCAATGTCTGATAAACGACTTTTAAATTTCAGATGCATTGATATTACTTTTTTGTAATATGCTGCAATGTTGATTGTGCTGTACAAACAAGTTTTAAATACCTGATGGACTACATGACTGACCTCCATGGAAATGACTACAGCAGCAATTTAAAAAATACATCACACAACATTTGGCTGGTTAAGTGTGTGTGCCGTATTACAACAGAGAGCACTTATCACTAATAAGCCATCTATTCCTCTATGAAACGGCCCTATCACTAAGTCCATACCGACCACCAGACATTCTCCCTGGTGGATTCAGCTTCCACTGCAATAACACAGCAGAGATGTGATTTGTATTGCAACTGCTGCACCTTAATGTGTAAAGATGAGTGCATATAATTAAAATTATTCATTTCACAACACTGGTAGTTTATTCCATTGTGTTGTTTCCCCTGAAATGCAGGGTGGTCAGAATTTTCAATCATCACAGAAAACAGAATAACATTTCATATCATTTGGAATAATTGCAAACTTTTCTATCTATGATTTGGTTTAAAGATGGGAAGCGTTTGTTGCTGAAATACATCACTGCTGATGGTAATAAAGAAGAAGAAGAAATTAAGATGCTGAGGATTACAGAAACAGGGTTTGCTAAAGGTACAGTGCCTTGATGACAGAATTCCAGTATAGTATGCACTGCAATGACCGAATATTGGTGTTCATGTAAAAAAAACATTAATGAATCGGTCAAAGAATAGGCTCAGGAATTGGGCTAATAAGCCAATCAGCTGCAGTCACTGTTGGTGGACAAACTATGGTATAGAGTCTCTTTTCATGTTTCCAAAAAATCCATCATTTTGGAAGCCTCTTTTGGTAACAGTTCACTCTCGCTCAATATAAGCTATAGGAAAAATTACCCAACCTGCAGTTTTGTTTATTGCGGTCATCGACTGAGGGAGTGAAGGTTTGAGACTCTGAGTAACAATTCACATGGACATGAAGACACACAGAAAGTTATTTGACAACTGAGGTCATTTAACAGCAAAACAGAATAAAGAGTTTCTACTTCCACTTCATACCTATAAACAAACCTCATTTTACCCATGTACTTGAAACATGTTAAGTTTCATTGTAGTATTGAAGTAACATAATCAAAAAGTGTGCTCATGACCTATGGAGCTAAATTGTCATGAAAAAATGTCAAATCTAATGTATAAGGTATTTCAATTATATATTATTGTCTGAAAACTTTGCATTAAACTATATTCCAACTTTTGTGGATCCTATCCCCTCTTGGGCTATCTGCCTCCTGAAATATGAGGCAAATGAACCTTGTTCAAATCAACTTTATGCAACCTCTAAGCAAATTCCAGATGGTCTGGAATTTTCACCCATTTCTAAAGGGTGAAATGAGCAGCACCCATCAAGGTCCATTTTAAAAGTAGCGGGGTTTTGACTAGGTTATAGTGCATTGAAGCACAGGAAACAAAGCAAATCAATCTTGTTAAATACATGCAGTAAATTTTATATTTACTGACCAATGTATACTGGGTGTCTTTTTCCCATACTTTGCTAATATTCACACTTGCAAATTGTTTTTTTTTTTTGGGATATTTTTTCGGCACTAGAGGCCTTTATTTTGATAGTAGGTAGACAGGAAGGAGGGGCAAAGAGAGGGGGAGACATTCGGCAAAGGTCACTGGGTCCGGGACTCGAACCCGAGACGGCCGCTTTGAGGATTATAGCCTCTATATGTGGTCGCGAAAATAAACGACAAGTCGAAAATAAACAACAGAGATCTTCAGAGCCTTGTATAGAAGGCAAAAATTCAGGTCACACAGACATTGCAGCCAAGTGATTGCTTCATGTGGCTCATGAACTCCACATGAATCATCAAAGCCTCCACATCCTGTTTCTTGCATTTAATCATTACACCTACATATCTTAATGTATTTCTTATTCTTCAACCAAAAACTGAAAAAAATTCTAATTTTTTTTATTATTTATAAACAGCCATTTAAACTGGTGGGGTCCAACAATTTGGTCCCAACAAAATCATTCTCCTGAGGACAGTGCAGATTGAAACTTCAGGCCTCATAAATAGAGTCAAACACGCCCACCCACAGCCAATTTGTTCAGAACTGGTGACTTTTGAGCACCAAGGTTTCTCCCTGGCCAATCATGAGCACACATCCATCTCAATTACATGCTCTCTCTAGAGAGAGGGAATGGGATAAAGAGGGCTGTAAAAAGTGTGACAAAGAGAAGAGAGATATGAAGGGAGGCAAAGGAAGACAAAGAGAATGGTGAGGAGGGAACCTAGAGTAGTCTAAATATGAAGGTTAATTAAAAGCTCAGATCATTAAGTTCGCAATTAAACCAACTCAAAGTCTTAAATGTTCAAACTGTCGTGTTGCCTTTAGCTGCTCGATGAGGTGAAAACCACAAGGTTTTAACCTCTGCAGAGAATCCTCTACTCAGAACATAGACTACATCTTACAGCAATAGATTTGGAAAACTTGATAAAGTCTCTCCCTTCAGTTCTAAAAGCTCTGAAACTCAAATAACCCACTCTGTAGTGGGTTATTTAACAAATTAACCCACTTCAGGGTGGGTTATTTTGTTAGATTAGTTTGTATCCCAAAATTATGTGCAAACTTCCATACATTTGTTTTTTATATTTAATTTTTCTGTAGATTAATGCTACATGTTCAATAATATAAAAACAATTTAAGTTCAACTTCGATCCTTCCATTATAATCTCAATTACATTTATGTCAGTTGATACTAAGATTTGATCAAAATAAACCACAAAAAACTTTGCCTTTATAAACTAAATTCAGCTCTTTGTAAAGTGTCCATAATTAATTATACTCAGTTCAGTTTGTTTATTTTGGACCAATTACCAACAAACATCATCTCAAGACACTTTACAAGACACGGAGGTCCACTTCATACCAGATTACAGCATGCAGAACCCTATTCAGTCCAACTAATTTAAATTAAAGTAATTCAGTCTTTAAGTCAGATCTAAATCCAGTTGCATTAAGTACAATTCAATCCTAATTAATGCAAGATAGTCCCATTCACTTGCTCATAGATATACAAGGAGGCAATGCTAATTGCATTCTGTCATTAACTTTGCAACAATAAATCCTCATTAGCAAGCATGTAGCAACAGTGGAAAGGAACACCCCCTTTTAACAAGAAACCTTCAGGAGAACCACGCTTAGTATGAATAGTCTGTCTGCTGCAACCAGCTGGGGGTTTAGAGGACTACGGTGAGACACAAAACGCACAGAAGCACTAGGTCAGAAGTGTTTTTTAATGGGAAAGAAACACAAAGTGCAGTGAGACAATGACAGCAAAAGCTCCTGTAATGACTTCATCCAGGAAAGAGGCAAAGAAAATAATAGGGGCTCTGTTCATTTTAAGCTACCATGCGTGAAAATTACTTGACAGCCTTGTTACCGTTTGTTCTGTATGAAATTAATCACATTGAGTTGGATTCTGCAGCCAGACAGGCAGTCAGTCACTCAGGGCTCTGTGAATGATTTCACTTCAAAAAGCAGAAGAAATGTTCATGCAACTGCAGAAAACAACATGAATGATCAGGAACTTAGACTTCTCTGCTTTGTTATAATAAGTAAGGCATCAGACCTCACAGGAATAAAAATTTTGGACACCAGTAAGAAAAAAACAGCACAAAGAGTTGCATTAATTTATTTCCATCTTAAACTCAAGTGTGCTTTCGTTATGCTTTAAGACCATACTTGGAAGCACATCAGCAACAGGTTGTCTAACGTAACTTTTTTTCCCTTTTATACATGAGATCGTCCTTTGAAAACTGCATTCAGGTTATCTTTGTCTACTAGAATGCTATAAATTGTTTCATGATCTGAATAATTTAGGTGTAATAACTCAAGCAAGAGCAAGTAAAGGAAGAGCCCCAATCTGGAAGGAAAACAACACAACAATGGAAGCAGTTAGTGCACAAGTTGGTCCACTACTACAATAATTAAGCCTTGCTGTCTCTATTTTTCACCTCAGGAAGAAACTGAAGCACTCCCGCATAGAGTAGTGGCACATTCTTTAGCACTGTTTTACCCCCTGCTTCACTACAACCTTCATAGAGATGCTTTTTTGTTTTGTTGTCAGCTACTTCTGTGCTTCTCATTTGATCCTTCATAACAAATCTATTCCTGTATCACAGGAAAGTTATAATACAAGCTGTAAAACAAAAAAAAAACAAAAAAAACTTACTACTACAGTATCAGAGTATGTAGGTGTATGCAGACATTTACAAGCCTTTTCAACTTTCACTTTATGCCCACAATTGAGAAAAGCACAATTATATTCACAAAACATCAGTTTTACTGATCTCCACTTTTTTTTTTAACAACAGCACTTTAAGAAATCTATACCCACCGCAGATTGATATTCCAGAGCATATTTATCAAATTTCTTTATTTCTCCTGCATAATATCAGGCAATGCAGCTAAACTTTGACTTTGACTATTGCGGCAACAATAATGGTTATTGGAATGTTCTTTTTAATGTTATTTATATATTTTTTTCATTATAATACGATTGGTGTTCTAATTTTCCCCTAATAGGACAGCACTTTAACTAGTAAAGTGAAATTAAATTAATAGCTTTAAGTTTGAGTGACAGTATATATTTTTAATATCATTTTTACAGATCCAGCCTACTGCATTACAAACAAGTGTTTCAAAAAGGTTAAGGCTTAGAACATTTCACAACTACAACTGTTTGTTTAACCACCAATATGTTAATTATATTCTAATCAGCTTAACAAATTCCCGGATTTACATAATACTGAAGTTCCACTGTATGTGTTATACTTATTATGGTTAGACTATGCTGTAACTTTTGAAATCTTTAAACCTTTCTCAGATAATGTCCTGGTATATTTGTAGTATTGCTCTGTTATCTTAGGCAATGATAAAGGCTGTTCCCAAATTAAAAATGGATTATATTTATCGCCATCTTATAATGTATTACATAAAATGCAGGCTCTACTTTAAGCGTAGTTATTTGTATGTT